>NW_018921752.1:60934-104008 GCF_002207925.1 Prunus avium
GAAGATGCAGGGGGTGGGGTGGGTGGGTCCATAGGATTTTTTTTTTTTTTTTTTCTTTAATTTTTTCAAAAATATATTTTTTTCTTTAATTTTTTTAAAAAAATATTTTTTTAATGATTTGATAGATTATTGGATGAAATGTTAATGATTTAGACGGCAGGGGAAACATTGATAATAAAATTTAATTCGAGCCCTTAATTCACTATAAAAAAAGATCAGGGGTAAATTGATAATTAGGTACAAGTTCAAGGGGCATTTCGGCATTATACCCTTTGTTTTTTTTTTTCTTTTCATAAAATTATATTATTTGGAATATTCTAGGGTGTGGTATTATTCATGATAGTGCAACACAAGCATGTCAATCCAAAGTGGATAAGGTAATCAATCTCCTCAATTTCCAATCCTCCTTTTTCCCTGATTTAAATCAATGTCTACATCTTTGCTTCCACTTTCTGATCAAAAATTCAGAATGTGCCACAAAGACTTGGTTCATAGGAGCATCTTTGGTGGTGCAATGAGTGAAATAAGTCACTTCGTGAGAAATCATAATTATTAATTTTATCTTCCAAGAAAATATGAGGGAGATCATATCATGTATCACCTCTTTAATAGAAACGAACGAAATTTATTGTGGGTGGGTTACACCTTTATTAGAAAAAGGTACTATAGAAATGTGTTATTCTTAATATTGCTATCTTGTTTATTATTGGGTTTTAATTACTTTTGCCTTTTAATATGTTAGACAAGATAAGGATGGTATCTATTATGTCTAATGAAATTCAATATTTTGAGGGAAGAAAAAGACTATTGAATCAAACTTTAACGACGAAAATTACTTAAAAATAATGTAGAATGAAGTGGAATTGAACGGTGTGGTATTGTTCATGATAGTGCAACACAAGCATGTCAATCCAAAGTGGATAAGGTAATCAACTTCCTCAATTTCCAATCCTCCTTTTTCCCTGATTTAAATCAATGTCTACATCTTTGCTTCCACTTTCTGATCCAAAATTCAGAATGTGCCACAAAGACTTGGTTCATAGGAGCATCTTTGGTGGTGCAATGAGTGAAACAAGTCACTTGGTGAGAAATCATAATTATTAATTTTATCTTCCAAGAAAATATGAGGGAGATCATATCATGTATCACCTCTTTAATAGAAACGAACGAGATGTATTGTGGGTGGGTTACACCTTTATTAGAAAAAGGTACTATAGAAATGTGTTATTCTTAATATTGCTATCTTGTTTATTATTGGGTTTTAATTACTTTTGCCTTTTAATATGTTAGACAAGATAAGGATGGTATCTATTATGTCTAATGAAATTCAATATTTTGAGGGAAGAAAAAGACTATTGAATCAAACTTTAACGACGAAAATTACTTAAAAATAATGTAGAATGAAGTGGAATTGAACTAAATTTGCATGTCAAAACGTTGCATTTTCATCCAAACGGTTTTCATGTGGTCCCAAGAGAATCTAACTCTATATAACATATCATTGATAATTGTTCAATTTGTCATTTGTGTCATATCCACACATTTGGCGAACCTACAGAGGTGCAATGAGGTGCAACTTGCAGCTACATCTTCTCTCGCCGGAGAAAGGGTTGCAGGTGATGGAAAGTTTCCCCTTCGCTCAGTCTGGTTGTGCACTCTACTTGTTTGACAAAAAGCCTGCTTTCCTTGCGCCCTTTGTTGTGTAGCTGCGTTGCACACTTTTTATTTTTTATTTATAAATTTTAAAAATTCCTAGCCAAAACGACGTCATTTTGGACTAGAGGAAAAAATAAAGGGAAGGAAATTCAGCGTGCTTTAGACAAAAAAGGAGGGAATCTCCTTAAGAAGATTTGTTTACAAATGTTGTTTGTACTGATTCCTATACAATTATAAAATGATTCCAGCATAATCATTAAACCCAACGCCTCTTCGAAAATGATTCATGCATAATCAAAAAATGAAAGCACCTCATTAGATGCTTTCCCTTGTAGTTTTCTCTCACAGCAATTTTTAACAATAAGTGATTTTATCATAGTTTACCAAATGGGTTGAGCTTTCCAATTTTTTTTAAAAAAATCACTTATCACTCGAAATAAGTAATGCCAAACGG
Organism: Prunus avium; assembly: GCF_002207925.1. The sequence goes on from NW_018921752.1 coordinate 63,045, forward strand.
GCACTAAGTTCGTTTTTTTTTCTTCTTGTTTTCTTTTTTATGTTTTGTTTAACTCTAGTATTCTATTTCATCGATCAAGTCTTGTGCCAAGAAAGAAAATATTTTATCGATCAATCTTCCGAAGTAAGTTCATCAAACATGCTCCAATTTTTTTTCTTCTTCGGCAACTGTCGTGTCTAACAATAAGTGATTTTATCATAGTTTACCAAATGGGCTGAGCTTTCCAATTTTTTTTTTTTTAAAATCACTTATCACTCGAAATAAGTAATGCCAAACGGGCACTAAGTTCGTTTTTTTTTTCTTCTTCTTGTTTTCTTTTTTGTGTTTTGTTTTGAGAGAACTCTAGTATTCTATTTCATCGATCAAGTCTTGTGCCAACAAATAAAATATTTTATCGATCAATCTTCCGAAGTAAGTTCATCAAACATGCTCCAATTTTTTTTCTTCTTCGGCAACTGTCGTGTCAGTTTCGTTTTTCTTGTAATAATATTTGGCCTTTCAAATATGTGGTTGTCAATTTTTTATTATTATTATAAATAGAATACTATGGCAGTATGGTCACGTGCTAAATCTTGTATACGTGTTATAATATAAGTGAAGATTTATAGATACTATTCCCTAAAAGGGGGAAAAATAAACCCTGTCGTCCATCCATATTATAACACGTGTACAAAATGTACCACATGGCAGTACTATCGTAGTATTCTATAATTTCTTGAAAGACATAATACTATGCCAGTATGGTCACGTGCTAAATCTTGTACACGTGTTATAATATAAGTGAAGATTTATAGATACTATTCCCTAAAAGGGGGGAAAATAAACCCTGCCGTCCATCCATATTATAACACGTGTACAAAATGTACCACATGGCAGTACTATCGTAGTATTCTATAATTTCTTGAAAGACATAGCTTTTCTATGGTAGATCCCCATGTTGTATCCTACCCTCTACTTTGTTGTTGGAAAAATTCTACCATTTACATTGAACATCCCGATACGACTCGAAACACGACTCAAAGCCCGCACAAAGAATTAGCGAGTCAACTTGCACGATTACAATTGCAAGTCAAATTTGGATCAACTAACCATGACCCGTATAATAAACGGGTGGATTTAGGGTTAACCCGCTAACCAGCGAAACAACCTACTTGACATGTTTATTATTTAATTTTAAAATTTTATTATTAGTAATAAATATGTGGCATGTATGTATTGGCACATTCTATTCTATTCCACCATTCATCCTAGGGTAGTGGATTTTCAACCTAGCCAAATGAAAACCTTAGCCTAAGTCGATCTCCTCATTCTAATTCTTATCTTTATTTTGAATTTAGTGTCACATGTTTAATAATTTGTTAAATATGTTATTAAACAAGTTACCTGTTTAATAACCCGTTTAACACAATTCGAACCTGAACCCGACATGTTTATTAAATGAGTCCGATTTGAGTTGAGTATTCTTGACACATTTATTATTTTGACACAACACAAACCCGATACAACCTGAAGTATTACCATCCTTACATTGGATGCTACAATTTAACAAATATTATTACTTTGTACCATAAATGAGACCCAGTTTTTGGCATTTGTAAAACATGTCACAAAAAATAGCAGCACCCCGGAGAAGACTTGCATATCTTAGTGGTACCAAGAAGAAAGCCTCAATTTTTTTTTTTAAATTTTATCGTGCAAGCATGATATTATGGTTCTCATCTTTACTTAGTTTATAAAAAATGGTGGTTCTTTATTGAGCCATACGATCTTGACTGCATGTGTAGTGAAATAAATATGAACAAGTTGAGCGGGTTCCATTCCACCATCTCCTTCGAATATATAGAAAGCAAAAAATTGATTTTTCCCACGACCTTGAATACTATAAAAGAAATAGAAGTTTACATAATTGTCGTTGATGACTGTTAACGACATTAAAATAGAACAATAAGTTCAGCCAATCAAATGGTTTTTTTTTTGGGTTGAGAAATTATAGAATTGTATTTATAATTCTGCTAAAAAAAGTCACTTGCCACAAATGGTCAATACAAACCAGCCATAAAAGTGCCATTACAATAACGGAACAGTCTAACATCAAAATTAAGACAAACTGGTGCGTCAATCAATTGGGTTTAGGTTGTTAACGACAATTTTTTCTTATAATTTATAAGAAAATTAAAGAATGCCTTGCTAAAGAGATTATTAGGTGACAGAGAGGTACATGTCGTCTTCTCTATTCATTTCTTCCAACAGCTCATCTCTTCAACTTTAAGTTTATCCACTTGATTTTGACAATTCGTAAAGAATGGGGCTCCATCAGAAATCTCAAGTCTTTCACCCACCTGCCGTCGTTATAGAAGCATGATCCAATTTTGCTGGATTGAACGTCAAAATATAATATCTGTCACACCATCACATATAGTTATTATAATTGAATATTTACCTTTATACTTGAGTTTAGATTATATTATAAATAACAAACGGGGTCTAGTCCAGTGGAAAAGTGCCTTGACTTATAGACTAACAGTCTCATGTTTGAATCCCTATGACACTTTAATTACTTGTGTGAGAAACCTCCTATCCTCGTAATTTAGACTCTAACTTATATTTATTAAAAAAAAACCTCTATTGTACATCTCAATTACAATCTTCTTAGTAAAAGAAACAGTAAAAAAAAATGTTAATTTAATTAAATAATTGGGATAGGTCAAACTTTATTAAGGAAAGTTTAGAGGTTCAAGAGTCCAAAGATGCTGCTGTATTCACACGCATTTTCTTCTCTCAAGCCGATCCTCGACTAGCAGACACACATGCAATAAGAAAAGAAGAAAAGAAATCAACGCAGTGAGCCACAAGGCATTCATTTTCTAGGGGCCATACCATAATTTGTCTTATATTTCTTTCGTTTTCCCATGGTGGTTGAAATGTTGGCTTGTTACTAGAAAGATGAGTTAAGTCCTACAAAAAATTAGCTCACTCTAGATCCACACGTGGCTCTATCACAGCTCAAGTTCGAATATCTCCTCTCTTTTATAATTTTTTTTAAAAAAAAAGGTTCGAAAAGTTGCTAGACTGATATCTAAAACACATTAATCTTGTATGGTTTCTCTACATGGTTAGCACTAGGACGATTAAAATGTAAGATGGGGGGCCATGATTCATAACATAACCCCGTTATGGTAAGGCAGTCCATGTATTAGGCAAGATCACTGATAAGCTATATGGATGAAACTAAGCCAATAATGTAGGTCATGGTCAACTCGTTTACTCTCCTCCAGGTCCTTGAGACGTTGTTTATTACAAATCCAGGTACAGAGAATATCTTTCTGATGACCAAAATTAGTTGCGTCTGTCACAAAATTTGCTTCTTGGAAAATATATCGTAGTTTATTGCACCGGAAAATTCTTAAGAATTCCTCGAATATCCGAATAAAGAGAAAAGAAGATGTCAAGGAGGAGGATTATGCCCTGCAACAAATTTCCCTTCATAAAATATGCAAGTTAAGGCAGCAATCAAATGACAAAATAAAAGAAAAAGATAATAGATTCAACAAAAAAATTTAAGTTATAGCTTAAGAATTTGTAATATTCCAACTTCTTTGCATGAACGAAGGCAGAGGAGCAACCAACTCTAGGCTTTCTAATTCTGAAAGATCACTATCTGAATGCAGTTTCACATTTTGCAAAGCCAGATTCACATCAGGCAAAACCATTTGCTTACAATGAAGATGCAGGCGGGGATTCTTTTCGGAGACACTTCCACTTTCCATATTGAGATCAAAAGGGAGGTTTTTTCTCTTGGGAAACTCCTCATCTGAATGACATTCATTATTAGACCAAGCTAACGGTTTCCAGTTCCTATGAGTTTGCCACCCATACTTGTAGTCTCCAACTATCGGTGTTCGCAGAACCTCAGCACAGTGTACACGCAGCTGCAATGCTCACACATGGTTAGAGGAGTTGTTCACAGAGAAAAGTGACTTTGTAACTAAGTAATAAATCTGCTAACAAGTGCTTAGTTTTCTGATCCATACCTGATGCTTTCGGCCAGTAAGAGGGGTTAGCTCTAACCATGTGTAACCTGCACAATCAATAGTGGAATATCAGAAGCATATACTCAGAGGGCAATATTATTTGTCAATGAATTTGTACAAGAAAGCTGCGCCAAAATATCTTCATTCATGATTGTTTGGAGCCAAATGTTGAAACTAAAACTGCAGCATGTATTGCACGCTTATGTGCAATGGCAAAAGAGTTTGTTGCTAACCAGGACATGGTGATCCAATTACTTTGTACTTTGTAATGGCATGCTGAGATGGCAAAGTTTGTGAATCGTTCACAATTGTAATTCGATCTGATTTACCATTGTCCACTACCACCTGAAAGCAATCAAAGCCCCAAAATATTATAAGTTCAGTATAATTGTAAATTTTATACACTTTTTATACACTGTTATTTGTTCAATGCATCACTGAGACTACGAGAAACCACTTAATCACATAGAAATATTCTAACTGAATTTTATTATTTTCTAAAGGGTAATCTCTAGGTGTGGATGGGTGAGTGTCAGAGTAAGTGCATTCAAGAGTACTCTAACCTTTCCCAAAGGTGCTGAGATTAAACCCTTTCGTTGTCTGGGAGATCCAATGACAAGTGCCCAATACCTTCTTTGCAGAATTCTTTTTGCATCATCAATTACCTTTAAACAAATACAAACATGAGGTAAATTGACATGTAACAGAACTAACAACCTAGCAACTTGATGACCATGCATGGATCCTTCCAGAAACAAGCACCAACAGAGAGAGTGGACATTTACTCACATCATTTGATGCTCCAAAAGTTTTCTCGCGGAAGATCGAATGCAAAACTGTCGCACTTGTTTGTGTCCTTCCCATCACCAGGATACCACTACTATCTCTGTCAAGTCTGTGTACCTAACAATCACAAAGATTCTTATCCAAGAAAAAAAGAAAAGGAAAAAGGCAAAAACAAACAAACACGGAGCTTGTTCAAGGAAGATAGATAATCGATACATCCAAGCATCCATAAGACTGCTGTGGAAATAGAAGTTTCCATGCAAGTATGCGCTTGATACAATGATTGAGATTCTAATATAAAGTCTATAAAACTAAATTTTCCGTTAATCAATTCTTGCATTCATTGAAATAAAAAAAAAGTTCCTGTTTCCATTCTGTCTAGGTCTCATAATGACACAACTGTTTACCAGCCCAACCAAGCTAAGTTTGAGGATGCTTAACCTGGAATCATGAAGCAATATAGCTCACAAGTGGCTCCATCTGGTTGAACATGAAATATGCGAACAAGCTGCTAGTCAATGAGTTGGCTAGAGCTTCTCAATAGTGGCTTGAGTCACATGCAATGAATCTCTCTTTCACTCCATACTCACTCTAGATTTTACTATTACATGAAAGGTCCCCATTCAATATTTTAGAAGTTCAACGAATATACTGCTTACGATACAGCTACGACAATGAATTCTGCACAAGTTAAGGTTTCCTACTAACTCACCAGCCGAGGGGGTTCTGAGAAGTCATAACTTAAACAAGCAGCAGCCAGTTCATCTAAACTTCTTTTGATGCCAATACCACCCTGTGCAAACACTATATAATTCAATATGTGGGAATCAAATTAAACTACTAACAAACCAAGGGTACGACAATAACCTTCAATGAAGTATCAGTAACTAACCTGAACAGGCATTCCAGGGGGTTTGTTGATGACAATAATGGCTGGATCCTAATTTCAGGAACAAAAAGATGTGTTGGGTAAATTATTGTAAGCAAGATAGCCAACTTAAATGGACACAACAGAGATCAAAGTTATGAACCTTATACAACTCGAGGCTACGGATAAAGGTGACTTCTTCTTCACTACAATGGCACTCCTTTTTATCATTGGGCAACTCTTGTTTATCATTGGGGAACTCTTGCACAGAAATAGGAAGATGTATTCGATCTCCTACATTCATTGAGTCTTTAGCCGCAACCTTTGGATAAATTAAAATCAGAAAGAGACCATTCCCATATTATTACAAAAACCAAAACTCTATCAATTTAATTTCCCTGACAAAAATAAATACATAAAAGCCCAGAAAAAGTATGAAAGTAAGAGCAATATCAGTTACCCTTTTAAGTGGGCGCTCAAGTGCCTCAACACCTTCACCAGAACACTCCATGTCACAAGATTCTCTTCGAACCTGCAAAAGAAATCAAGTAAGCTACTTTCCAATTGGATTTCAAAAACCCATCTCCAAAATGTACTCAAAAACCCATTTCCAAACCTGTCTTAGGCGAAAGAGCTTCTGAACGAGGCTTCTAGGAAGTTCCGGGCAGCACCGAGTAACCCATTTAAGCGCCGTGGTAGTGGTGGAGGTGGTGGAGGCAGTGGCAGTGGCAGTCTTCGTAATTACATCTCTGCCGTATGAACGATTGCGAGAGAGCTCCTTTCCCAAAGCGCTGCCGTTTATGGTGGCAGTAAACGGAGGTAAAGTGAACCATTTTTCACCGCGCTTTTCTCTGTCTTCGTGAAATGTTTCAGTGGTGGCGTAAGATCGCCAGTTGTGGAATGCTGAGATGCAGAGCCTCGCCGCGGAGGACGGTGGTGGCCGGAGGAGGAGCCGGCGGAGGAGTATAGGGCCCACCATGTTTGAGATTTTGGGGGTTTAGGCCAAAGTTGGGGGTTTTCACTTTGCTTTCTCGTAAACCCTTCGGTTTAGTAACCGGGAAATTCGTAACGTTCTCCGGTGCCCAGTAAACTGGTATGTCTTATGGGCCCGGTCTGTCCATGTTCGTTATAGGCTTAATAGCCCCCAAGTCCAATTAGTCGAAGGCTAATGGCTCGTTTGTGACTGTTTCTTTAGGAAATACTTCTGCTCATAAGAGCATCTCCAGCCTTGGCACAAGACTGGGCAAAAGGCCCCCCAAGGCAGCCCAAAGATGCTCCAGCGGAAGAAAAATGGCCCGGGCAAATGATGGGTCTCATCAAACTGGGCAAGCCCACAGGCAGATCTTGCCTGGGCTGCTGCCTGGGCAGGATGATGCAATGCTGACGTCATAATGACATCAGCAACCAAAAAAAATGGAAAAAAAAGGAAAAAAAAAACCAAAATTCCAGAATAGTTTTTAATAAATACCTAGACATATTCTTTACTTCCCACACTAAAAACTCTATACAAATTTATCTATTCATATCTCATGTGAATAGTATTTGTCATTGTCTTAGCCTTCCAAGGGTGAAACCAACTAAGGCAAGGCTGCCACTATTCACGTGAATAGTGGCAGCCCTTGCCTTGCCTTAGCCTTTATGGGTGGACTTGCTCTAAGGGCTTCTAATAAAAGCACTTTTATTATAAAAATCTTGAATTTTCATAAATAAAAAATCCATGTGCTTTTTGGAAAATCACTTGGGAGTGCTTCTTGAAGAAGCACATAGCAGGTGCTTCTTCAAAAATTGCTTCTATGACCCAGAAGAGCTTCTAAACTTTGCTGTCAAATGCTGTTAGAAGCGCTTTTAGTTGTTAGAAACCGCTTTTAGCATTTCTAGAAGCACCCCCAAACATGCCCTAATAATGCTTGGTAATTATTTATTTATGGGCTTTTTATAAATAGGCCTATTCTAACATGACATTTTATACAAAAATCCTTAGGTCTCGTTTGATTTGCGCAAGGATTTAATGAGAAATAATTTCCCAAACTTGGCCCTGAATACTCAATCTGAGCATGCCATGCTATATGTCCTCCTCTATTTGTCCATTTAGAAGTGAAAACATATTTAGAGGGGCTTAACGGTCTGGCTTCGATTTTCAACAAGGATAAAACTCAACAGAAGGAGAACAATTAGGGCACCAAAACTTGGAGATCTTGAATCTCCAGTCATTTTAGAGTAAGTCAAGTTTTGAAGTATGAGAATGTTGGTTGGTATGGTATTAGGCTAATGCCGTTGTCATAAGAGGCTTTATGTAGTGTGAATGAAGTCTTCTTGGTTTAAATGAGTTTTTTGTGTTTTGCCAAATTTGGTTTGAATGAGTTGGATTCTGTCTTTTCATCACGCTCTCATCTTTTTATTTTCCCTTCCATGGTTCCGTTCCGTGGTAACCAAAAGAAAAAGTAAATTCAATGGTCAACTTATAAATTAGTAATCAATCCATCAATCACCAGCAAATCTCACACCTAATATTAATGTCACACAAGATTTTTTTTTATAGATAATGAAAAATGCAATTGAAGAGTCGTAGATACTAATTTTAGTAATTTTAGTTTTTCAATCAGTGGGGAGAAATATCTAAATTTAGAAACTCTTTTACGATTGGGATGAAAAATTCCACTAGACTAAACCTATAATGCATGCAAATAAACGCTTGGGATATATGCTCTCTTTTTTTTTTTTGGGAAAAAATAATGGGAGTCTCAACATATTGTCAAGTGGTTTTGAGTTTTATTTTTTCATTGACATTTTCAATTAGTTTTAAGTTATTAAAGCGGGCAAAGTGATCATAGATGTTGTTAATATAAACATCTTATGTTGTTAGACAATAATTTGAAACGAGAAACATGCTGGAATACACAAAATTTAATTTCGCCCCCCAAAGAACCCAACACACTTTATAAGCAGGCCTCCAGGATGAGCTGAAAGGAGTGAAGAGGGCATTGAAAGCCACATAACTCTTGCTTGTTTGGATGCAATAACAGGCTAACCATACACAAGTTTTATTGCATTCTACTCTTGATCATGACTGAAGTAATACTTTTGTGAATTTGATATTGTTCTTACTCATTGTAATCACTTGTCTCATTATCTGTGTACTTAATCGAATTTCGAAACATTATTCTTGACAAATACAAGCATCACACACACATACAACAATCTGATAAAAGCATATCCAATAAAAGTAAAATTCAAATTTAAAAAATAAAATAAAATGGTGAAGCTAGCTTAGGGGTGCATGATAGTGGCACCAGAATACCCGTGGCCAACACCAGGGCTGGGGCCAGAGTTGTCTTTGATTTGATCAGGTAGAATCCGAGAATGCAGCCTGCCTCTGTGTCCTCCACCACCTTTGCTTGGCCCTGAACTCTTCATCATCCCAACTGACAAACCCTCCATTGTCCCTCTTTCCTTGGTCAATGGCCGAGCTTCCATTAAACCAACAAGACTAAAACTCAACAGGAGGAGGAGGAGGAGAACCAGACGAAGACTGCGAAAGCCTTGAGATCTTGGATTTCCAGTTCCAGCCATTTATTTAGCACTGCAGAGCAATATAATTCAAGTGCTTCAAAAGTTGCATTCAGAAAATGTCTTGGATGGTTGGTTTAGCTATGCTAAGAGGCCTTTTTATAGTATCATATTGGAAGCTCATGTAATTGTAAGTCTATTGGTTTAGATAGCAACAAGGGTTACTTGTTATTTATTTATTTGTTTATGTACCTTTCACGTACATTGACTCTATATTAGGTCTTTATCAAGGAAAACGAACAGTTGATTTAGGAGGAAATGCATTATGGCACACTACCATTTTCTTCTTGTTGCCATTTCTGGTTTATTTCAAGTTGGAAATTATACATGTACTTTTGAAATAGATTTCCATCCATGAAAGGCAGCACCAATTAACAATATAGAAACAGTTCTTTAATTTTTTATTGGCTTGTCCAAGCCCAAGCCCCAAAGCCCCTTGGGATTATGAGAAGGTTTGTTGACCCCTCCACATGATTAAAATCAGCAAATGCGGTTTTGCAGCTCGACCCACGTTACTCTTCTCTTGTTTCACGTTGTGACCCCCAAAAGGCAACATTTTCTTCTCTCTCACGATATGGGAAAAAATAAAATAAAATAAAATAAAATACATAACGATCATTCCTCTTATTTGTGTTCTACGCCAAAGATTAATTAGAGATCAATTCGACCACCTCTTGATCGCATGGTATGAGTCAAACGTCCACGACAATCATCTACAAATTACACGTGTTACATAAACTTATAGTTAATTTTATATGTGTGAGAGTTCAAATTGTTTAAACAATTTTAGGTGTTAAAGAACATCCAATTCAAAATCATTATTAAAGTAATAACATTAAGTGAATAACGTTTTATAAAACTCTACCTATTCTGACATGAAATAAATTCTCAACATGCGTCTTCATTTGATCACCAGATAAGCATAGTGTGCTGACCTTTTTTCCCCCTAGTCGACATCAATTCTCTTCATTTTGGATACGTACGTAACAAATTTAGGACTTTTGATGTGTCACGAAATAATGACAATAGTTCTTCTAGCTTGCTTACTTCCACAACACTAATTTGACTCCAGAGCTTGGTGAGCACAGTATCAATATGATGGGGAAAGCCACCTCCAAGAAACCCATCAAAGTGTTACTACACAAGCAATTAATATTGCTTCATGCAAAAGCTTTCACTGAGATTTCATTGATAGACTCAAAGTCGTCACTCTGCCGACAATTCCATATCCAATTGATAATGTACTTGGTCTCTTTCGAACTCCTAGCAAGCACTACGGAAAGATTTCGTTCATTGATGGCCATCCTCTCTAAAAACTGTGGAATTTTACCAGAATGAATAATGTACACAATAATAAGTTAGGTCTCCATACTTCCAATTTGAAGGATCTCATGTAATGCTCCTTAAAAAGCTCAAAATTGATGGGTGTTTACTATATTTGGTGATGTGTGACAACGTACGTACAGGGATGAAACCGATTTAAAGGTAGCAAGTTCAAACTATTTGGTTAAAGGACAAGAATGCTAATGGTTGCTGACAAGTATATAAGTTTTTCCTTTATGATAAAAAAAGTATAATTACATAACTATAAAAGAATGACATTACTAGAATATTGTCAAAACAGTTTCTTTTGTCACACCGAATGACACCGGACAAATGGAGAATAAGAGGGAAAACTACAAGTGAACACTTAAAGATAAACAACTAGTCCTGCTACATCCCGGAATCGGCTCCGTCGTAGCACGATATTTTCCGCCTTGGGCCCCCCTCTCTACCCTCACGGTTTTGTTTCTAGGAATTCACGATCAACTTCTCAGTGGGTCACCCATCCTGGGATTGCTCTAGCCCCAACTTGCTTAACTTCGGAGTTCCCATGGAATCCGAAGTCAGTGAGCTCCCAAAAGGCCTCGTGCTAGATGGAGGTGGGCATGTACATATAAGGCACATCACCCCCTCTCCGTTGGTCGATGTGGGATGTTACAAGTCCTTATAAGGACTCCACCAAAAAGATAAAAACTAGGAAACAAGAAGAAACCATTCTTCTCAAGAGTCACATGCTATAAAATTCACTACAAATATATGGATGCCATCAGGAGCGGATCCACAGAGGAGCAAGGGTGGTCAATTGACCCCTGCAACCTCTGAAATCCTCCATTAGAGCAGCCAAACTTAACCCTCGCAAGGTGTCCGACGAAATGCCCTAAAGGGGCAACTTGTGTGCAGCTTCAACCTCTTTTTTTTTTTTCCTGCTTGACGTCAAAACGACGTCATTGCACTTAAGTTTTTATTTTTTAAACCTGGCCAAAACAATGTCGTTTTGGCACAAGTTTATAAAATTATAAAATTAAAAAAAAAAAAAAAAAAAAACTCAGCAATTGCTGCTATGCTGCCCGATAATTCCCCCCCTCCCCAAATGAGTTTGAACTCATTTCTCACTTTTCAAGTTCTCAACCCTAAATCCCCAACCCCAACTAAACCAACCTTCACCCAATTCAACGGTGGCTTCCCCCACAAATCCGATGGCGGGGGCGACAACAACAAATTAAATAAGTCACCCCCAAATTCAATTTGATTTCAAAGGTGGATTTGTCTCTCAAATTTGAAAGTATGTTATCCTAATTTCTTTATGCTTTAATTAATTAATAAAGATTTTTATATGTTTTTGTTTTTCTTGATTAGTTGTTGTTGTTTGTTGTTAGGTTTTATTTTGGTTTGAAAGTATGTTTGTTGTTGTTGTTGTTGTTGTTAGCTCAAAGGAGATCATATCGGAGAGCTCCTAGAATAACACACCTCCATCATTATCATGTGGACATCTTTATTCAAATAATTGAGTGGCAACTTGCGGAATTAAATCATCGCTTCAGTAAGGTAAATACTGAGTTACTTATCTGTTTGACATATTTGAGTCCGAATGATTCATTCATAGCTTTTGACAAACAAAAGCTACTTCATTTTGCTGAATTTTATCCGCAAGATTTTAATCCCTGAGATCTCTTGGCACTTGGAAATCAACTTAGGATTTACATTAATCATATGAGCACGATGACCGATTTTTCTCAATTGAAAGGGATTGGTAGCCTTGTAAGAAAAATGGTGGAGAAAGGGTTACGACAAGAACATGTTAGATTTCTTTAATATGCGTGTTCAAGATCTTTCACACAATCTGAAATATGTAAAGACATACCTAGTGCCATCTTTCTTGAGTATACGACCTCTGAACTCATTCAACCGCAGCAGCAATATCCCAGCAAGAACAGGAACGGCTCAAGACTTCTGCTCTCTCTTAGAATTTGTTTCAACTCTCTAATTATGATGAGATTAGGGTTAAAGAACATGTCTGATGAGAGCAGAGCCTTAAGCTTATATATATAGGGCTAGGTCAAGTCGTCTCTACTCATCACCGATGGCTGACTTGACTAATCTTCCAAGCCCACCAAAACGGTTCATGCACAAATGAAATACATAGGACCCCTTAATAGGCTTCAAAACCTTTCCTTATTTCACAAGGTTTTGGGCCTCAAGGTATAACCTAATTTAAACTCTTATCAAAACCTGATATAACTTAGTATCTAGTGCACCGATCTAAATAGGAAACATAACAGAACATACTAATGTCTTGTTTTTGCTAGCTAAACTAAATATGCTTAAGCAAATGACTTGAATTCCAAGTGGTTAAAAGCATTTATCCATGTATCCGAGATCCTAAGTTCAATTACACCCCTCCCTCAATATTGTTTGTATATGAAAAAAATAAAAGTAAAAGAGAAAACCCTAAGAAAAAATGCCTTAGTTGTCGTCCCCTTTGGGGGTTGGCGGCCTCCTTCCCTACCTCATCCTCTCACCTTTCATCCCTTCTTTTCTCCTTCCCTCCCTTTTCCCTCAAGATTGTTAGTTTATTTTGTGATGTGGAAGCAGTTGTTGTGAAACGATGTCATCTCCATGATATAGTCACCGTATTTTGGCCCATGTACACAAGGAGTTGGCTCCCTTCAATATAGTTTGGAGCTCTAAAGAAGGGAAGATGTCTGTTTGCATTGGGTTTGGATTTAGCCAGTGCGGGATTATGGGTTTAGCCAGTATGGCGCTGTGATTTTCTTCGGGTTGCCCAGAAGATGTGGAGCGATGGTCCTGTCTCTTATTTCTGTTTTAGACTAATAATTTTCAAAAACTTTTTAGGAGTTTGCTGTGACTTGCTTTCTATCTAGGATTTTTATTTCTTTTTAGCTTTTGGCTTTCGATACGGATTTGCATTGTAGGTCTGTGAGTACATGTGCTTCTGGTTGCTGGATCGGGGATTTAGTTATTGTTTGGGTTGTGTGTGATTCTCTCAAGATCAATTCAACATGTTGTTGTGTTTGGTCACCGGAGAAGATTTACCCATATTCGACACATAGTTGCTTTGTACTTTTGTTTGCTCATCAATAATACACTATCGCTTATTTTAAAAAATATAAAAAAAAAATTAAAAAAAAAAAACTTAAATTGAGCTCATACATGAACAAATAAAATAATAATGTTAATTTACGTAAGTAGAGAATCAAAACATTCATATCTATGTTGATGTCCATATGACGACTAGTCATTTTCCTTACTAATTTCATTCAAAACTTTTGAGACACGTTATCATTCTTTCTTTTTTATACAATTTAATTACTAATTTCTCAATAGTTTTCTCGGAAAAAGAACTTTTTTGTTCTTGTTTCTTCTTCTTGGAATTAATCTCACGCTTGTTGTTTTGTTTGTAAGTTCATTTAGTTCTCCCAAAACCAAAATATCTGCTCTGTGCTTCAGATATCGGGTACAAAAATTCTCTTTGTGCCATAATTAACGTTACCGATGCTTGAATTATGCCACGATGAAGAGCTACACGTGCCAATCATTTTGCCGTTTACAGTTGCACCCATAAATTTAGGATTCTATCTTCTTTATATTAGTATCGAGGGCAAAGAAAGATAGTTATAAAAATGTGAAAGGGTAACGTTTAGGGCTGAAGAACATTAAAGTCTTAAATTGGAAATTTGATAAAATAAAATAAACTATATAATGGATGATTCTACTACTAATAACATTAATGCATTTTGCATAAAGTTTCACACATGTCGAATTATGCATACAGTAACTATAATTGAGTTGGAGTCTATCGATATTGATTATAGTGGACCGCCATTCTTGAATCACAGCGGGCCAATTTACTTGGCTTGATTGAACACGAATTGACGGAGAGGTTCAAACTCCAAGCTCCCCACTTATAATGGGGCATATTGTTGATAGTTTTAGGCTACCGAACACTTGGTACAGAATGATCTCTATACAATTTATGACCAAAAAGGCAGGAAAGATCTCGTAACAATGTAGTACCGATCCCCGATTTGGCAACATGAAGAGTTGGGAATCTAATAAAAGCAAAAAAGACAAACTGATGGCTTCGTTGATTATTTCCATCACTTTATTATTGCCTAAAAGTCCATGTTTTCTGCACATGTGGTGACTAATGATTTCTCATATCCTTTGGGACAATTGACTCTTTAAAAGGCAAATCCCAGATGAAATGTATAAAAAGGAAATGGCCAACCTTGGTGGGGTTGCATCTTCTTTTATGGTATCTACTTTTTAGTTAAAATTTAGCTAAAAACACACAAAAGCTATTTTAGAAGCTCTTTATAAAATTTCAACTTCAATCACACTCTCTAATTTAGAGACATAAATGCTATAATATTTTTGTTTTTGAGGGAGAGATAATTTTTTAATTTTTTTAAATTCAACATAAATAGTCCATCTCTATAAAAATAAATTAATATAAAAAAATAGGCAATATTAATTAAAGGTTTAAAATATTCATTAAATAAGGCATCATTAAATTCTAGGGTGTCACTAGGAGTCCATTCTCTTTCCTCAGATTTAGGAGCTCCTAGAGGTCTCCTTATTTTAGAAGTTGGATAGGGAATATGATTGGAGGTGGGTTTTCTCACTTCTTATCTAAATTTTATCTAAAAAGGTGATTTAGGAAGTCTATAGCATCCACAATGATGCTCTCTATTTCTTAGCTAAAATTTAGCTAAAAATATCATAAAACTATTTTAGGAGCTCTCTAAAATATTTCAACTCCAACCATACTTCCTAATTTGGAGAGTCATAAATGCTATAACTCTTTTTGATTGGTCCATCTCTATTAAAAAATAAAATAAAAAATAGTTAGCATTAAATAAAGATTTGAAATACTCATTAAATAAGGTAGCATTAAATTATAGGGAGCCACTAGGAGTCCTTTCTCTCTCCTTAGATTTAGGAGTTCCTAGAGGACTCCCTATTTTAGGAGGTGGATAGGGAGCATGGTTGGAGTTGCATTTTTACAATGCCTCCATAAAATTTGTCTAAGGAGGTGATTTAGGGAGCCCATTGTGGATGCTCAGATTGATCAACAACATTTGAATTTGTCATTTCATTCCTGATAATAATATTAATACTAAGGTTAAAATTTATAAATAAAAATAAAAATTAAGCATTGACATATTAAATCCATTTCCTAACGATGTATGTACACTATATATATCATACGTTCATGGTTAGTCAAATCAATCAGTTATGGTGATGTGTTGCATTGTCATGTCTTTGTGCCGTCTCAAGGGCTACAAAAGATCCCCTAATTTCCAACTCTACACTCCTAGTTCTACAATTGGGAAGCTCAAATGCACAACAATAAATAGAGATTTTTGTAGATGTTACATGAACTTATACCTTAGTTTTAATTCGTCACCTTAAAGAAAATTTTAAGAGAAATGTCACCTTAATTTTTCAAAATCCATGATTTGTCATCTGACTTTAACACCATCCAATTTTCCATCTATTTTTAAGGGTATGTTAGTCTTTCAATTTTCAAGGGTATTTTAAAAATAGAAAAATCATTATAAAAATAGGCTTAAATTAAAAAATGGTCCTTGTGTTTTAACATATTGGGCAATTTAAATAATGTGTTTTCAATTTGTCTAATTCGGTCATTATGTTTAGGACCGTTAGCCAATCTTGCTCATTTCATTAAATTTGTTGTTAAATACACATGATAAACTTGTGTTTTAACATATTGGGCAATTTAAATAATGTGTTTTCAATTTGTCTAATTCGGTCATTATGTTTAGGACCGTTAGCCAATCTTGCTCATTTCATTAAATTTGTTGTTAAATACACATGATAAACTAATTGCAGCAGACTCCCTACTTGGTTCTCTATTTTGGAGAACCAACTTTTGGCTCGCTACATTTAGCAAGGAGGAGAGAGAAAGTGAGCTTTGCCAAACTGGAAGCTATGCAAGAGAGAGAGAGAGAGAGAGAGAGAGAACAAGAAAGAGAGAAACATGAGAGAGAGATAGAGACATTTGGGAGGTTGGTGGGGTTGGTTTTCTACTTTTCCTTTTAATATATTTGATTTGCAAGAAAGAGAGGGAGAAAGAGAAAGAGAATTTTTTTTTTTTTAGATTTGCCAAAATAGAGAACATTGTTGGAGGAAACACCTTTTAAGTAGTTTTGCTATAATGACTTTCTAAATTAAGGTCACATTTTTCTTTAATTTTTCTTTACGATGACAAATTGAAATTGAGGTCTAAGTTTATGTGACATTTCTACAAAAATCCTAATTAAGCATGATATACCCTTCATCAATCCTCATGTATCATGTAATTTTTTTTTCTTCAGAAAATACTACAAGGAGCTTCCATTACTTTGCACTAATAGGGAAAGGACATCCATTTTCCTTTGAGACAAATCAGAATCTGACACATATTTCAAAAGTAACGTATTGAAAAAAAGGAAGAAAAAAGAAAGGATTTCTGCATATATATCATACTGTGATTTATTTGAGATGAATGACTCTTTATGTGTGCAGAGTAAGTATTTCCGATAGAAAAATATCATTTGACTCGCCTTTCATGGTGGTGTCTCTTTAACAAACCGAACTTTTAAGTTTATCATTTTCCAAAAAAGGAGCCGCCTCTCCCAGGTTCTTGGCATTTGGGATGAACCTAATTAAGTAGACGCCACTTTAACATGATTTCAATATGTCCCATCTATCAGAAGCTCATGACCTGGAGGGTGTATGTTTATCAACAATGTACTGAGATTTTGTTCTTAGAAACTTAATTTCCATGCTACATGCATACTACTCAAAAGTCCAAGCTCTCTCCCCTTAGCTAAAAGCACTATAAATACACCCCCAAACTTGCCACTCTTTAACTAGAAGGAAAACCTAGTTCTAGCTAATAATTATTACTACACCAAAATGGCTAGAGCTCTCAAGTCTATTGCCCTCTTCTTTATTCTTCTTCTTGCTTCTCTCCTCTTAAGCTCCAAGCTTTCACCAACAGAAGCTCGACCGATGAAGACATCACGCAATGGTGTCGCTAGAGAGAATGTGGGCTTCTTCACCAAAGTGGATAGTTCAGGACCAAGCGACCCTGGTGTTGGACACAGATCTGTGAGCCTTCAAACTGGTCTAGCAAGTGTCAAGAACTCTGGCCCTAGCCCCGGTGAAGGCCATCATTGACTAGGTCCTTTGCATTCACCAGTGACTCTTTCCTTGACTGTTGCCTAAAAATTGTCCACCAGATGATCATACTCTGCGCATATATATTGATATATATAATGAGTTAGTATTATATGTATTCGTATAAATATATAATTATCTAAGTTCTGTATAATTGCCCGAAATGAAGGCATAATGCTATTATCTCTCATCTCCTATACTAGTACTGCATATATATTATACTATACATGTATGATGTATCAGTGAATTACTTATGTATGTGTCTCCTAATAAGTGCATATTTTTCAAGTCGACTGTCCTTTACTTTTCTCTTTATTGTTTTTCTAGTATCGACGCGTGTTCTAACTTGTACCAAAAGAAAGAGTGTGAAATTAAGGACATACAATAATAAGAAGAATACTTTTGTATTAATAATTAGTGATTAGGGCTCGTACGTAAATACACAATTTTTTTATGAATAGGATTTACAATTAAAGTTTTTTTTTTCAAAAAAATATTGACAAAAAAACTTTACCTTTTTTCATTAGGAGTGCATTAGTGTATATAATTCCAATGCAAAAATTAAAGCATAGCAGCATTCTGGTCTCGGACATCTCTATCAGTTGATCAGCACTGCACATATATCTTTCTTTCAAAAGATACCAACTTTACCTTATTCAAAAGAAAGTTTGATGAAACGTTGGGCTAATAATGTATCATTAAACCCGAGATTACTAAAAGTTGGGCCACTTTATATCAGCAAAAGAGAGAGGGGACCCATCCTCTTACTTGGTAACCTTTCAAACTCAAAACCCTATATCATATTGGAGAACCCAATCAAGTAACCACAACGGCCCCGGAACTTATATCCAAGTTTCATTTTAGTCGTCTAATTCGTTTTTGAGTCATTTCGGTCCTTACGTAAGCAAAGCAAAAATCATGCAAAAAGTCATCATCTGGATAATCCATTGAGAAGCCTTACCATTTGAACAACAATCAAAAAGAGGAACAGACCATTGGTGGCGACCATTAGTTGGAACTTGGATCAAAACACAGTTCAAATTCAGTGACAAGCATGCAATGTGGGGGCCACGAAGTACACTTGCGGCTGAAAAAAATGATCACACACAGTTCAGCTTTTGAATTAGGCGGGTCTCCGTAATCACGAGGATTCACCCAATGCTCTGTGCCAATTTGATCACGTAACTCTGTACACAGTAAAGTGATAAAACCATCTATGAAGAAATAAGCCTAGCATCAACTTCTTCTAGTGCCACAAGCACCATGTTGCCACAAGCACTTCTTCTGGTGATCCTTATGAACATTAATGTTGCATCAACGTCCAATATCATCAAAACCCTACCCGGCTTTCCTGGTGATCTCCCCTTCAAACTTGAAACTGGGTTGGTATTTTTCTTCTTATAACTATTATTTTCTACTCTGTTAATTACTTTACGTTAATACAAAAGATGACAATGAATTATATAATTTATGACTTCAATTATATAAAGGTACGTGGGAGTGGGCGCCATGGATGATGTGCAGCTATTTTATTACTTCTTTGAGTCTGAAGGGAGTCCAGAGTATGATCCTCTTGTTCTTTGGCTCAATGGAGGACCTGGTTGTTCTGCCTTCTCTGGCTTTGTATATGAAAATTTAGGTACCTTATTATATTTTCCACTCTCTGCATCTTTCAGAGGATATTATTCTATTTTGGAATTTTATGACATTGGTAACAGACCACAAGAAAATCTTTTTAAAATAAAGGCAAAGATTAAACAATAAAACAGCAAAAATCAAAGGTATGTCAAGTAGGTGAGATTTGCAGTGTGAAGAAAGCTATGGAAAGGATGTGCTCTGTTTTCTCTTCTTTTTTTGGTGTATTCTTCTGGAGGTCAAAGAACACAAGCACAAACAACATAGCAACTAACCTGGCCCAACCCAGAATAGGGAAGGGGGACCATCAAAAGCAGTACTTCTCAAGTTAAAAGCAAGCCCAAATTTGGCAAGAGCATGTGGCAATTATATATTCTAGTTGTTGTTTGATGAGTGTTTAGTTTTTTTAGTATGTTGTGTGTGTTATTTTTTGCCAAATTTAGGAAGGGAAAGGGGGATTTTCTTACACACGTTGTTAAGGTGCTGTGGGGATTCGAACTTGAGACCACTGGTTAGCAAGTCAAGTTTCTATTCCACTGGGCTAGACCCTGTGACGTTTATTATATATATTTCATTAATATAATTATTTTATAATTCTGTAGTTTTTAATATACATTTAGTTGCAATCTGTCACAAGTATTGTGTTAAAACTTTACTTATTAGAATTAGCCTCACCATTTAATCCATACTTTGTTGCAGGTCCACTATCCTTTGACTACTTAAATTCCATTGGCAACAAGCCAAAATTAAAGTTGAATCCATACTCATGGACAAAGGTGGGAGACTTCAGTTGCCTTCTAGGTGTTTGTGTTTATGTCTTTGTATGTGATCAATAGAAACCTTTAAGTTTTTAAGGTTTTGTTAACATTGAGAAGAACAATCTACAACTTTCAGGTTGCCAACATAATATTTGTAGATGAACCTGTGGGCACTGGATTCTCATATGCAAAATCTTGGGAAGGATATAGCAATATCAGTGACACATTATCAGCTGTACAAACATATGAATTTCTTAGAAAGGTGAGGATACAATTACCTACAAGGATTCTTCTAGCTAAGGCTTAGTTCATGCTCAACATTAATTCTAGTGATTAAGAATGGCTTCGGAAATCGACATGATCGGCTGTTCGAATTTAAAACACTCTTCTTGCATCTAGCTTAGCTACATTGTTGTTTACACTGTTGTGGTGCAGTGGCTTATGGATCATCCCAAGTTCTACAATAATCCACTTTATATTGCTGGAGATTCTTATTCAGGCATAATTCTTCCTATTGTCGTTCAGGAAATATCTGATGGTAAGTTGGTAACCCTCTTAAATTTGACCTTTTGTCAGCTTCAGCTACTAAGAACTGAGAGAAGGATCAATTATGCAACCTTTAGTTCAGTATCAAATGCAAATATATAGCAGATGTACACACAAGGCAAAGTTAGTTTCTTAGTTGTGGATCATGAGGTATTGATTTGGGTTTATTTTATATATTTTTATTTAGGTAATCGAGATGAACATTTGCCACCAATGAATCTCAAAGTACATTTTCTGCCATTAGAATTTAAATAATTTATATCGTGTTGTAGTTAATAATTTCCTGACCATAAATATATTGGCTGCAGGGATATGTGATTGGCAATCCAGTGACAGATACTCAAATAGATAGGAATTACAGAGTGCTATTTGCTTATCTAAAAGCACTTAGGGCTAGTTTGGCATTGCTGTGCTTTTAAAAAAAACTGCTTCTGCTGTGCTGCAAAAATAATCAGCTGTGAAAAAAATCAGTTAGGCGTTTGGTAAACTATATTTGAAAAAGTGCTGTCAGTAATCAAAGTGTTTGGTAAATTTTTATTAGAATTGCTTTTAGTGTGTATAATGACAAAAAAGGACATGAATCATGATGAAATTATTTGTTGTTTTCTTATTTCTTTTTCTACTTTAAAAAAAAAAAAAAACCATTTACTCTACATTTTTTTTCTTTTTTTAATTTACACTTTTTGAGTCAGAATTTTTTCGTCTCTTTGCATCTCTTTTTTTTATTGGGAACCCCTTTTTTGGTTTCCAGATTCTGCATCTCTTTCTGCTACTCCATTTTCATCTTCTTCTTCTCCTTTCTCCTGTCATCTGCTTCTTCTTCTCCTTTCTCTCTGCACATTTTTTTTTTCAAAAATTTTCTCTTCTACTCCTTGTTCTATTTTTCTCCCTTTGCCCAGAGAAGTCGTCCTCCTTGCACGGTCGTCATCGTCGTCTATAATCCAAGCTGTGGAGTCTTCGTCGTCTGTCATCGCTGTCATCGTCGTCTGCCATCAATGCTTGTCTGTCATCGTCGTCGTCTACAGCCCATGGTCGGAGGTTGTGGTTGTGGTTGGAGATTGGGTGGGGTTTGTTGCAGACGACGAATAGAAAAAGGGAGGTTGTGGTTGTGGCTGGAGCTTGGGTGGGATTTGTTGCAGACGATGAATAGCAAAAAGGAATGAAGAAGAAAATGGGAGTCTGCAGAATGGGGAAGAAGAGGAGTTTGCGTTGCTTGATTGTATTGGAGGGACAAGGACTGTCTATTTGAAAAATAAGTGAGGGCATTATGGGAAAGTAAAACATTCATTAAAACCACCGGTTAAATTTTTTTTTAAGCAGCTTTTAAAAGCTGGGTTATGCCTGCTTTGGAAAAACAGCAGTCATTGACCGCGATTTTAAAAAAAAGCTGATTTCTGATGTTTACCAAACACCATGGGTGTGCCAAATTTTTATTAAAGCTGCTTTTTAAAAAATTTCAGCGGGGCCAAACGCCACCTTATACCAGAGGAACTGTACCAGGTGAAATACTTACTGATTTTGTTGCTTCATGTTGGATTCTGGTTCTTCAAATCATTCTGAACTATTCTGACATATCATCCAAATCTGCTGGAAAAAATCTGAACCTTGAGTTATTTATGTAGTGATTTTTAAATGTGGATGTGATTTTTATGTTTTGCAAGTCAATGAAAAGAAACTGCAAGGGAGAATATGTGAATGTAGATCTAAACAACACGTTATGTGTGGATGATCTTGAAGTTTACAACGAGGTGAGTGGGAAGAAAATAAATTCTTAGGTTTCTGCAAGTAATGTGGGATCAAAATACTGACTTTACATTTCAATCGGCAGTGTATTGAAGACATACAACTTGAACAGATATTGGAACCTGTCTGTTCTGTATCATCGCCAAAATCAGCAGGGTCAAACTGGTTTGCAGAAGATCTTGTTAACAAGGATTCCGTAAATCTCCTCCTTTCTTTTCCTCAACTTCGTAGGCCATGGTGTCGGGTTAGTCTCTCTGCGCGCGCCCGCACACCACACAATGCATAGTAATAACTTCTTTGTAGGTTGTGCCTTACTTAGTGTTTGTTGTACTAAATGTAAACTTTGAGTCAACATATCTCCCTTGTTTTAAGGTAGAGTTACAATTATCTCTTCTCTTATATTTGGGCAAATGACAGAACTGTTCAAGATGCTCTTCATATTCAGGAGGTAATCAATAGTTCATTTTTTAAATATATTCTTCAGATTTTTATGACTGACATATCACAGTACTTTAATTTTGCTTATCTTAAATGACAATCAGGGAAGCATTAAGGAATGGGAGAGATGCAATAAGACCTTACAAGACTTATATATATCTGATGTTTCCTCTAGTCTTGTCTATCATGAGAACCTCATAAAACAAGGCTATAGAGTTCTGATTTACAGGTACTATATGCTTATAATTCTGTCCAGTGTTTTTGGTTTTAGTCAAGCATAAACACCCAAGCAGAAAGCCTTATTTGTCACCAAATGGAGGGAAAATTCAATTACAGGAACTCAAAAAATCTATTCATTCTCACAATATCATTTCTGAACACAAAGCTTGTCTATTAACAGTGGTGACCATGACATGAATATTCCATATGTGTCTACTATGGGTTGGATTGAATCTCTGAACTTGACTGTCGACAGTCGTTGGAAGCCATGGTTCCTCCACGGACAGGTTGCAGGGTTGGTATCTTCTATCTCATCTTCTTTCTTACTTTGTATTGAGTTTAATCAGAAAATCAGATTACAACCATCTCATAGTTGTGCCTTTTTTGTTCGCTTTAGATACAGAGTGCTGTACTCAGATAAAAAGTACCAGTTGACATATACAACTATAAAGGCAAGAAGCCAAGAACCATCATGGACTTAAATATTTTTCATACTACAATTTGCTTGAGCAAAAGCTGAGACAATGTTCTGATTTTTCAGGGAGCCGGTCACACAGCTCCAGAGTACAAGCCTGAAGAATGTCTTGCTATGATAAGTAGGTGGTTGGCATACTACCCTCTCTAGTCACTAAAAATTAATTGAAACTTGGTGATCTTTCACCTATTAACTAGCTTAGCTATTAAGGTCTGCAATATTTGTGTGCCCCAGCTTCCTTGATGTTGCAGCTGATAGTGCTTTGATAAATAAATTTGTAAGAATACTGTCACTTAAATGTCAATGTTATTTTTATGTTGCAATTCATTTGTGTAAGATGTGCATGTTCTCGAGTATATATCATCCTATTATCTAGCATATGCATCTAGAATTCACACATTTCTCTGCATTTCGCTTCATATGGACCCTTACAATAATCTAACGATTTAAATATAACATATCAAAATTAAAATAAATTTTAGTTTTAATTTTTTCCGAAACTAACGTTAGCCCTGTTATCTGTCTCTGTCTTTCTCTCCCCTTTCTCTCCTCCCTCTCTTCGGCTCTACCAATCCCCACTTCCCAGGAATTTCTACTATTCTCCCAATTAGCCCTGTTATCCCTGTTAACAAATCATTTCTACTGCTTGGTTTGTGTCTATGGTCTGTTTCCTCATCTGTGAAATCTGGAAATCGCGCTGCAAGTTTATCTTTGAAGGTAGGAATCTAAATCCCGTTAGGGTCCTAAATGTGGCAACTGAGGCAGCTCTAGAATTCCGAGCCATCTCTCCTGTTCCTGCGGCCCGCGAAACCAAGACCTCCACAGGGAATATGTTGGCTGGACCCCTCCCATCTTTGGGTTTATTAAGATTAATTTCGATGGGGCTTGGCAGGCTTCAAACTGCATGGCTGGGTTAGGTGTTATAAGAGGAGATGATATGAGAAACTTGGGTGGTGGTGGGCTAGCCGAAAAGAAAATCTGCCCTTGAGCTCTATGTGCTGAAGCTGAAGCTGCTAAATTTAAGGGTGCTTTTTTTTTTTGGGATATTCACTATTATACACAATATAAGAGCTCAAATTATATATAAAAAAACCTATATGAAATGGACTTTAGAAACACACCCAAAGCCCATTTACAACATAACAAAAACTTCTTTTAAATTACAAAACTATCATTGATTTCTTAAAACAAACCCAACCCCAAAACCTCATAAAAAAAACTCAAAATACTCAATAGGGCATCAAAGTAATTTAATAATCAAAATTAAATTTAATATGGTCAGCTTTCATTTTTTGGGTTTGTTTATAGAAATTAAATGATGTAAGGTTTATCTATATTATTAGTGCTACGAATGAGTATATGACTAAATATCTTTTTTTTTTTTACTTGGAATTTGATTGAACCATTTCATAATTGAATATACTAATGAAAATAAGAACCTAGTGAGTGAGCCAAGAACTTGGAGAAATGCCACGGAGAGCGAGCCGAACTCCCAAGTTAGGTCACGTTTACAAGAAATAAGAAATTTCCTTATTAAGGGTGTCTTTTTATGATATATCATGAAGTTTCATTGTTTTACCTTATTGAGGGTGTCTCTTCCTGATATTTATCATGAAATTTTATTTTGGTTACATATTTATCACAAAATTTCACTGTTTCACGTAATTGATTAATGTTAGTTTCATTGTTCCACCTAATGGCTAGGTGGGAATGCAATTTCAAACTTATTTCCTCATACAAAAAAAAGGGATTTATTTTAATTTAGTATCACGAACTCTAACCTTTAAGGCACGTTTACACATGCACTCTCAATTTTAATAATTACATACCTTAAGCTTTTCAATTTTGTGTAATACGGTTCCTGCGTTAACCTCATCGTCAAAATTTATGTTAATTGCTTGCGTGACAAGCTTGGGTCCCACCTATTCACTTCTTTCAATGTCAGTTGAAGGGTATTTTGTTAAAAAATGGTTTGGTATTAATGCGTGTAATGTGTTCTTCATAGGCGGGAAGACACCAATTACCCGAAAATACTCTTCAAGTGATATCGAAATAAACGAATAGGTGAGACTCATGCCGGCCACACAAGCAATTAACGGAAATTTTGGTGTCAAAGTTAATGCTAGAACCATATTGCAAAAAATTGAAAAGCCTAAGGTATGTAATCGTTAAATTGAGAGTGGAGGGGCAAACGTGCCCAAATGGTAAGAGTTCAAGGTACTAAATCAAAATTAACCCAATTTAAAAAAAAACTTATTTCCAAACTCCTAAACCTTGAACTAAACGGGCCCTAAGTGATTAATGTTACCGACACTTATTGAGGGCGTCTTTTTATGATATTTGTGGCGAAGTTTCACTGTCAGAGCACTTCCACCCATTTGTCATGGCAAAAAGTAAGGGGAGGCAAGGGGAGTTACTGTTCATGTGAATAGTATCTGCCATAGCAATTTTTTTCATGGATTCCCACCTATTGCCATGGCAACCCAAGGGCAACCACTATTCACATGAGATATGAGGAGAGGAATTTGTATGGAGTTTTGGTGCGGGAAATGAAGAACATGACTAGGTATTTATAGAAAAAAAAAATCTAAATTTTTTGGTATTTTTTCCTCTTTTTTTTTCAATTCTTTTAGTATTTAAATTACCTGCTGATGTCACACTAACGTTAACTTGCCTTTAATTCGCCCTAACTCGGTAGAGCCCACCTCTTGCCAAGACAGGATTTCATTGATGGAATGGGTTTTGGGATCTAGGGGCCCTTTGGACTAAGCTTGCCGCTGAAAGTGCTCTTACATCTAATTTATTAATGTTATAGTTTGACCTAATTGATGTTACCGACACTTTTTTTTAAATAAGGAAATAAAAGAGTTACAACAACAAAAAAACCTCCTGGACAAGAGATCCCAAGAAAGTCAAAATAAAAAGTAGTTACAACAAATAAAGGAAGAGCATGCTCTCAAAGATGAGAAGGGGAAAGGTTGTGGCCAAACTTGGCTAAAAAGTTATGGACACGTATTGAGGGTGTCTTTTTCTGACATTTGTCATGAAGTTTGGAATGAGCGCCAAAATTATAATCTTTTAATATCAGAATTGACTAGAATCCGAATTCCTCTTCCAACTTGCACTCAAACAACCAATTATTTCAATTGATTTTGGATTATTTGAAAGAATTACATTGCACTTGAAGAAAATGCAACCTTGAAGAATACATCCAAATAGCTAAATAAAGTATTTCTTGTGTGCTTTGTGAGAAATTCGAAACTTTGAAAGAATGCAACAATTTTATTTTTATTTTTTAAAAGCCATTAAAATCAGGAAAAAAACAAAACAAAAAAACCAACATGGCAATGACTGCTTCAGTTAAGGGAGAAATATCAGCAAAAGAAATCAATTTTGATACCTAACTAAAAAAGGAGAAAGCACGTGTTTTTGGTTAGAAGAGCAGACGTTGGAATGGGTGGTAGGGTATTGTGGAGATTTTCTGCCAACTAAAAATATTCTTAAAATATTAAATGGGAAGTTTAATTAAAAAAAGGCTTTTTATCACAAATGGTCTTTGACATTTACGAAATTATCACGAATGGTCCTTGAGGTTTTTTTGTGACACTAATAGTCCTTAACGTTTGGACTTTTTATCACAAATGCTCCTTGCCGTCAAAAATTCTGTTTAGTGTATGATGTGGAAGATAAGTGGAGCCCACATGTACAATCACATCGTGACATGTGGATTAAATAAATAAATAAATAAATTTTTTTTTTATGAAAATCCATTAAAAAACCATTTAGCCTCTCTCTCTCTCTCTCTCTCTCTACTCTCTAAATGATTTTTTAATGGATTTTCATTAAAAAAAATTATTTATTTATTTATTTAATCCACATGTCACGATGTGATTGTACATGTGGGCTCCACTTATCTTCCACATCATACACTTAACAGAATTTTTGACTAATAGAATTTTTGACGGCAAGGACCATTTGTGATAAAAAGTCCAAACGTTAAGGACTATTAGTGTCACAAAAAAACCTCAAGGACCATTCGTGATAATTTCGTAAACGTCAAGGACCATTTGTGATAAAAAGCCTTAAAAAAAAGAATTAATTATGAAGTTAACATTGTTGGCATCTTGCGTGATCTCATCGGGTTGGGATACTAACGTGGACGACTGACACTGACATCCCCATGGAGAAAAACTTTCCTGGCACGGTGGTGTCCGTGTCAGGTCAGCATTACAGGTCAGTATCCCTAGCCAATGAAATGCTGCCAGCTGTGAATCTTTTTTATTTCCTTTCCCTCCTCCCTTAATGCTCTCCCTAGCCCGCAAGGAAATAAAAAAGATTCACAGGTGGCAACATTTCATTGGCTAGGGATACTGAGCTGTAATGCTGACCTGACACCCCCGTGCTAAGAAAGTTTTTCTCCATGCGGAAGGAAGTGTTTCTCCTTTTTGTGATATTTGTGACGAAGTTTCATTGTTTCATCAAATTAATTAAAGTTAATTTCACTGTTTATCAAATTTTTCTGTAACCTCCTCTCTCTTCTTCTTTCTCTCTGCCAGTCCCACACCAGAGACTTGACGGGTTTTGGCTTGGAACACAAATCCAACAGGCTACTTGAGACCAGCACTGTTTCACCTAATTGGTTAATGTTATCAACACTTTTTAAATTTAAAAAAAAAAAGGAAATAAGAAAGTTACAACAGTGAAAAACCTCTTGGACAAGAGTCCCAAGAAAGTCAAAATAAAAAGCAGTTACAACAGATAAAGGAAGGGAAAGGGCAAGGTTTAGGCCAAGCATGGCCAAAGCTTATGCTAAAAAGCTACCGACACTTAGAGGGCATCTTTTTCATGAAGTTTTACTGTTTCACCTAATTGAATTTTAGAATAAGCGTCATACCAAAAAAAAAGTTAGAATAAGCATCAGACACAAAAAAAAAAAAAAAAAAGTAAATAATTTTGCTTACCACTTTAACACATAGTGTATCTCATCACCTTTATTAATACTTGACATGTGTCTATAGGCATAATCATGGTTAACTTTTTATTTTGTATTTATAGAGCCATGGTTTTGCATATGGACATGTATCAAGTATTAAGAAATATGATTATTTATTAATAATTTAAGGACATCTCCAATAGCCTCTTCAACCATTTTGGGATGCTCAAATAGGTGAGCTACGTCATAAAACATCTCTCCAACAATCTTGTCAAACTTGGTCATCAAAGTTGCAACCTCTTTCTATCTCTTCAAGATTGGTAAGTTGACTTTAGCTCTTCAAAACATTTAAGGAAAATCAAAACCTACCTTGAAAATGTTAAAAACATGCATTTTTTCTTCTCAGATAAATACATAGACATTTTTCACTTTTTTTCATTTTTTTCATTTTTTTTTCCATGATATTGCATTAATTGAATTGAAGAGTCTATTAGAGCAAAAATTATTCAAGTAGCAAATAAACATTTTCAAATTGCCACACAGGTCAACATACTTTAATTTGAAAAGTTTAATTTGCTACTATTATTGGACCCTAAGAGTGGGATGATTTATAAACTTTTCAACACTTGACATGTGTCCATATGATCAAAGTAGGATGATTTATTAATAATTTAAGAGTAATGGTAAGCATACATCCATTATTAATGTTGTGAGAAAAATAATTTATTAATGTTTTGATTTTGCCTGCATGTTTCGCTTTATAACGCTTAGACACAGAGGCGGGGCTATGCAAAAGGGCAGGCTGGGTGCCTGCCCAGCCCAAAATTTTTCTAAATAAAAAATACCTATATGTTATAAGCCCAACCCAAAAATAAAAAGAATTAAAAACAAACCCTACCCATATGTTGCCCATCCATGTGGCCCATCTTTTCTCTCATTCTCTTCAGATTTCTTGTTTCTCTCTCTCTCTCTCTCTCTCTCTCTCTCTCTTTGCTACAAACAGCAGCAAGTTTCTCCCTCTTTTTTTTATTTTTTGGGTCAAACTCTTCCTCTATTGGCTACATCTTCTATTATCTTGGGTGGGCAGGTTTAGTATGTAACTTTTGCCCAACCGGCTTTTTGATCCTAGAACCGCCACTGGTTGTGTATTGACTACATCTTCTATTATCTTGGGTGGGCAACTTGGCAACAACATCTTCTCCCCTCCTTTTGTCAACAAGGTATTATTCTCATTCTCTCCTTTGCTATATATTTTTAATTATAGTTTTAATTTAAAATTGAGTATTCTAGGGTTTAATTAGGGATGAATTATAATTTTGAGATTTTGTTGAAATCAACTAGGGCTTTGATTAGGGATGAATTATTCTAAAGCTTTGATTTGAGATTTTGTTAAAATTGAGTATTCTAGGGTTTAATTATGGATGAATTATAATTCTTGGTTTGGCT
Organism: Prunus avium; assembly: GCF_002207925.1. The sequence continues at coordinate 93,022 of NW_018921752.1, forward strand.
TTGTTGAGATGCTATTATGACAATTTGTTTGATATTTTGTTGGTATGTTTGATTAAAATTCTTTCTAAATATTATTCATAGGCTATCTTTTATCATGTCGGATCACAATCGGAATCCCAAGAGAACAAAGAATTTGTTGTCTTTTTTTAAGAAAAAGAATGATGGGTCATCATCTAGTACATTGCCTTCTAGCATATCTTTATCTACTCCAATATGTGATGAGCAAAATCTTCTTGAGTCTCCCATTGTCGAGCCTCCAATTGAAAGAGTTGAATCTCAAAGAGTCGATGATGATGATCATGATTTTAATATCAATTATCTTGAGCGTGATCCAAGATTACGTCGTTTAATATGCAAATATCTGGTGAATGAACAAGATAATGTGCGAAGAGCATATATTCTTTTAGGACTATGTCAGCCCGAGTTAGAAGATTATCCAAGCCACTTAGAAGGGCGGGACTTTCGTCGATTTAATAAAAAGTGGTTTGGCCAATTCACTTGGCTTGAGTATTCAGTTGCTAAGAATAAGGTATTTTGTTTTCCTTGCTTCCTTTTTGACATGAATCAGTCACACCCAACCTTTATTATTGATGGGTATAAAAAAATGGAAGAGAATTGGTGGGAATCAATGTGCATTTCAACATCATGTGGGCAAGCTAAATTCACCACATCATCTTGCTATGCAAAAGTGGATTAGCTTAAAAAACTCATCTCTTCATATTGAAAAAGTGGTAGATAAGTAATCAAAGCAACAAGTGATGGACAATCGGTTGCAACTTACGACCACAATTGAGAGCATTAGGTATCTAGCAAATCAAGCATTGGCTTTTCGAGGCCACGATGAATCCGTTGACACATCTAATCGGGGCAACTTTATTGAAATAGTAAAGTCTTTTGCAAGAAAAAATATAGAAGTTGAGAAAGTTGTCCTAGATAAGACTCCTCAAAATGCTCAGTACATTTCCAATGACATACAAAAACAAATCTTGCATATTTTTACTACCAAGGTGAGGAAGACAATTTGTAGAGAACTTGGGAAGAACAAATTTTGTATTCTTGTTGATGAATCACTTGATGAATCCGGTAAAGAACAAATGGTAATAATAGAACGAGCTTTCTCATGTATGAGAATTATTAAGAATTGACTTCGAAGCTCCTTAGTTGATGAATTTCTTGCTGACTGTATGATCCTCCACATTGAAAGAGAGTTTGCTAATAATATCGATAATGCATCGATAATTGAGGAATTTAAGAGTTCCAAGTCTCGCAGGGTTAAATTTTAGATTTAAACAGTGTTGTTTTGTATTGCATTGCATTTAGTTTTAGATTTTGTATTTGTCAAATTTTTATTTATGGATAGAGATGCATTTGAGGGTAAGGCTCATTATGTCCCCCTTGACTAGGTGTATTTTTCTATGTTTATTAATGAAATTCACTCGTACAGTCGAGTTTAGTATGTAAGTTTTGCCCAGCCGGCTTTTTGATCCTAGAACCGCCACAAGAATGCTAAGGTTTCCTATATAAAACCCCTTCATTTATGCATGACATTGCCTGCAAACACAACCAAAACAACAACATCAAGTGGGAAATATTGCACCCAAAAACAACCAAAACAACAACATCAAGTGGGAAATATTGCACCCAAAAACAACCAAAACAACAACATCAAGTGGGAAATATTGCACCCAAAAACAACCAAAACAACAACATCAAGTGGGAAATATTGCACCCAAAAACAACCAAAACAACAACATCAAGTGGGAAATATTGCACCCAAAAACAACCAAAACAACAACATCAAGTGGGAAATATTGCACCCAAAAACAACCAAAACAACAACATCAAGTGGGAAATATTGCACCCAAAAACAACCAAAACAACAACATCAAGTGGGAAATATTGCACCCAAAAACAACCAAAACAACAACATCAAGTGGGAAATATTGCACCCAAAAACAACCAAAACAACAACATCAAGTGGGAAATATTGCACCCAAAAACAACCAAAACAACAACATCAAGTGGGAAATATTGCACCCAAAAACAACCAAAACAACAACATCAAGTGGGAAATATTGCACCCAAAAACAACCAAAACAACAACATCAAGTGGGAAATATTGCACCCAAAAAAACTATGGGATCTGAAACTCCTTCAACGCATATATTTCTGGTGTGTTTTCCAGCACAAGGACACATAAACCCCATGCTCAGGCTAGGCAAACGCTTGGCTGCCAAGGGCATGTTGGTAACTTTCTCCACGACTGAAAACTATGGCAAACAGATGAGAAAAGCCAACAATGGCATCAGTGAGGAAGCCACACCAGTTGGCGCTGGTTTTATCAGGTTTGAGTTTTTCCCAGATGGGCTTCCAGAAGACGACCCAAAACAAACCGACTTGGAGTACTATATGCCCAAGCTTGAGCTGGTGGGGAAGGAGCTGGTCACTCAGATGATCAAACGACATGCCACTGAAGGTCGTCCGGTTTCTTGCGTTGTCAACAACCCCTTCATTCCTTGGGTTTGTGATGTCGCCGTTGAGCTTGGGATCCCTCAGGCCACGCTCTGGATTCAGTCCTGTGCTGTGTTCTCGGCTTACTACCATTACAACAACAAGACGGTGCCGTTTCCTACGGAAGCCGAGCCAAATATAGATGTTCAGCTGCCTTGTATGCCTGTTTTGAAGCATGACGAGATTCCTAGCTTCTTGTACCCTTCTGATCCATTTGAGGTCAGTAGAACTATTTCTCTCCCAATGTGATAATTTTATATTTTGTATGAGTTTCTAACAAGTTTTATATTGATATGTGACTGACATATCAATTTGTCATTAAATTGGATGACTTTATAGTCAACTACTCATTAATGATTATTTGGCAACATCGACATTCAGTATGCTCTTCGTGGGGAGGACTGTGGAGTACGATTATTTGTCATTGACGACAAATAAAAATTATTTTAAGTTCATAAGAATTGGACTTATGCCAAAAAATTTATAAAAAAAATTAAAACTAAAACTTGTAGTATTTTATTTTCTACTTTATCGAAAGAGATAATAAAATAAAAATAATATTTTTTATTTCAGGTTTTGGGAAGGGCAATCTTAGGCCAATTCAAGAAGCTATCAAAATCATCTTATGTATTAATGGACACATTCCAAGAGCTGGAGCCCGAAATCATCGAGCACATGCACCAAGTCTGCATAGTGAAGCCTGTTGGTCCCTTGTTCAAGAACCCAAAAGCTCCCAAAACAAGCATCAGAGGAGACTTAATGAAAGCTGACGACTGCCTTGACTGGCTTGACTTAAAGCCCCCAGCATCCGTCGTGTACATTTCTTTTGGTAGCATTGTCCACTTAAAACAAGAGCAAATTGACGAGATTGCTCATGGACTTTTGAGCTCCGGGGTCTCATTTTTATGGGTCCTCAGGCCACCTGCCAAAGCATTTGGGTTAGAAAAACATGTTCTGCCACAAGGGTTTTTGGAAGAGGTTGGGGACAAGGGAAAATTGGTCCAATGGAGCCCACAAGAGCAAGTTCTAGGGCACACGTCCGTTGCATGTTTTTTGACACATTGTGGCTGGAACTCTTCGGTTGAAGCCCTCACTTCTGGTGTGCCAGTTGTGACTTTTCCTCAATGGGGCGACCAAGTCACCAATGCCAAGTTCTTGGTGGATGTGTTTGGTGTGGGGCTTAGACTCTCAATTGACAACCACTTCGTATGATATTCAATAAGAATCTTGAATATTTGGCGTTACTTAATTTAAAATCCAAGCCTATAACTCAATAAATTGTGTAGTATGTATGCTACTATAGCTACTTATGTGTGTTATGTTTTGTATTAATGAGAATAATTATCATTTTGAGAACATTCAGGTTCAGCTCTCTCAACTCAATTAATCATATAACTTTTTTTTTTTTTTTTTGGCAAGGGTTAATTTGGCTAGTTGGTCAAGGTAGTGTATGATTAGCCCTGAATCTGGGCCCGAGAGCGACATTCTAGAGCTTCGCATGAAGAGGGCGCCAAAAGTTTTATATCTACATAAAATACATATGGGTTAATTGTTCATGCTCATATTAAATGGATTTTTTAGAATTTAATAACACAATGACCCAAATAATAATCACTTTAAATATTTAACAATACAAGGACTCACATTTATAAATTGTACATTAATAAAATATTATTTTTATTTTGGAACAACAAATACCCAATTAATCGAACACTCTTCAAGAAAATGTTTAGTACTTCTAGTTTGATGACTTTTTTGTTCTCAACAATTTCATGGTTTATTTATTTATTTATGTTTTATGATCCATGTTCTTTTTTTAATTTTATTTTAATAGAATTACCATAATTAAACTAAAAAGAAAATATATACACGTGCATAATTTTTTTTCCTTTTTTTGTTAAACTATGATTATAAATAAAAATAAAAAATAAAAAATAAAAAAAAGGAAAAGGGGCCTCATTTTAATTTATGCCCATGGGCCATTCAAAAATCAGAACCGGCCTTGGCAGTGAGTCCGTCTCCTTGCACTCAAGTTCGAATCTCCTTCCAATAGATTAGATTAATCTTGAGTAGTTTAAGAAATTGGCTTTAATTATAAGACACCTTTATGAGACCAGATCGAGGGCCATGCTCCTATGGACCAACTTCTTGTCTTCATTAAGGCAACTATGGACCAACTTCATTTTCTGCAGGATTTTTCACTTTATTTGTTGTCTAGAGTCTAGATATTAAGTTGTAGGAATCATAGTTCTCGGATGTTCCGTTTCATTTTCCTCAATTTACGCAAGCATCTATTTGTGTCGTATACCTATCTCAGAAAGCATGGTGAGTGTCAAGCCTCTGTCGTACAAAAGACTATTTATGCAGACAAGAATTTTATAGAGGATTGGTTGGTGGATATTCCTATTATGGGGTGGATGAACAAGAAGCAACTGAGCAAGAGTTTGTTGAGCAAAAGTTTCCTGAGGAAGAATTTGCTGATCAAGAGGAGGTTGAGCAAGGGGAAGCTGAGCAATGGCAAAAATGTCCTCAAAATTCGATGCACATGCCCCTCACACGTCCATTTAGACGGCAATGTGGATGAAATCCTCAAAAAACTAACGGTGGGTGCAACATTGTGTTGGTGAGTCCATACTTAATTTAGATTTTGGTTACTCACTTAGTTTGGTGTTTTGTTACTTACTAGTTTATTTAGTCCTATTGTAATTGAGATTTATTTCCTATTGTAATTTAGATATATTTCATATTTTATTTAGACTTCACGCACAAATACCTCCAAATTGAAGAAGAATAAAAATATGAGCATAATTGAATATTTGCCATATTTTGTTTGACACATTGACTATTATTAATGAGTTCAAGTGCTAAATCGATAGATGAAATAATTCAGGGAGTTAAGTTTGAAATGTATCATAGTTCAAGGGAAAGAAGACATTTTTTCTTATAATCTTTTATCGTTTCTTTCCACTGTGTCACTCATTTGGATTTCAAATAAGTGTAAAATGTGAAACTCACACCGTTGATTACTACCAGTTTACATTTACAACTATAAAGACAAGAGGCACGACTTTTCCACACTAAAATTTGCTTGATTTGCACTATCGTCACTAGATCACCAAATGACACACCTCATGACAAATAATACGAGTGTTCTTTCCACCTTTTCTGGAAGTGAGGAAGACTTGGGTGGAGTACGGGTGGGGCCTAGTGCTCTAAAGGCCACATACTAGCTATGTAACGACAAAAATTATATGACAAAAATTGTACTAGTTGAAAGATTCGATCTCTTAAAAAAAGGGGCCAAGAAAACATGGTTCCATCTCTTCTAGGGTTCACTCAAATGACCAAGAGCAATGACGTTATGGACCGTTTCCATGCTGCCAAAACAGATATTTATCATTGGCCTATATTAAAGACTGGATCATCCATGCAAATTCTTTAGGTAAAATTATTACCCTTTCCAAATGCGACAAACTTTTACGTGTTGAATATTACTACTGAGTACTGACATCGTTAGGTACAATTTGAGTTGTCTTTTATGAAAAGTTGCCATTGTTCCATCTCTTCAACTTTAAGGCTGCCACTATTCACGTAAATTGTGGCAGCCTGGCCTTTTAGGGTGAATCCAAAAAGGCCAGGTCAAGGGCAAGAAAAAAAAAAGATTATGCAACAAAATATAAACAATTTAGAAATGTAAGAAATAAAATGATTATGCAAGAAAAAAATATATCTGGAAGAAAATATAAAAAATTTACAAATGCAAGAAAAAAAAAAGATTACAATTTACAAATATTAGAAGGAGAAGAATTTGTATGAGGATTTGGTGTGGAAAGTGAATAAAATTGTTATATATTTATAGGGAAAACATCCATAATTTTTTGGTATTTTTTTTATTTTAAAAATTGAATATTTTTTTTATTGCCAATCCACTTATTGCCTGGACCCAAAACTATTTAGTAGAGCCCACACTGAGGTGGCACAGCCCATGTGCATCATAAAAACATTGGGGCCCGTACTAGGGCCAGCTCTAATGGGTTTGTTTGCTACCCATGCCACGTGTCTGCGCCTGGTTTTGTAGCCGTTGCAATTCGAATGGCTACTTTATTTATTTATTTATTTATTATTTATAAATCTAAAGTAACTTTAAAAGAGGCTGGGCCTGCTGTTGGCTTATTCCAAGTTTAAAAGGGCCGTTACAATTCAACTATATCCTTTAAATAAAAAATAAAAAAAATTCTAATAGTAACTTTAAATTAACGATCTAGATTAAATTTAAGATATTTTAATGGTAAAAAAAAAGATCCAACGGCTGAAATTTAAATCCAACGGTCAAAATAATATTTTAAATTAATCCAAATCGGATCCAACCCCAAAACTCACTCCAAACTCTATAAATACCCATTCATTTCTCAAATAATCTACCAAAAACCTTTTATCTATTTCTCAATTTATTTTTCCTTTGTCAATCTAATCAATCTCCTTTCATTCTCATACTTTTGATATCATTTCAAGCACATCATCTTCTTCATGCTCATACTTTTCATATCATTTGAAGCTTTCAATGGATAACCGTGGCAATGTCATCTTTTCCTTTATGTTTGATGATGATTCAGATGATGAAGAACATCATCACAGAGTGATAGAAGCCATTGTCCACCATACTTCACTGGAGAATGAAGCCACCAAACATGGTGGGTCAGTAGTCGGTCGTGAGTACAAGAATCGTGAGAGGGAAGATCGCCATCCCAATCTCATGTCCGAATACTTCATTGAAAGGCCACATTTAAATACTATAGACTTTCGTAGGAGATTCCGAACGCGGAAAGAGTTGTTTTACCGCATCTTGAATGATGTTGTCAACCGCGAGCCATATTTTCGCCAGAAAAAAGACGGGCTCGATCGACAAGGGCTATCCCCTGAGCAAAAGTTAACTGCTGTCTTTTGTATGCTCGCATGGGGATGCTTAGCTGACGCGACCGATGAGTACTGTAGATTGGGTGAAAGCACAGCTCTTGAGTCATCCGTAAGTTTTGTTGCGTTGTTGAAAGAGCATTTGGAATACTACAGGCTCGATGGGCTATTGTTCGGGGCCCTGCACGTATGTGGTGCAAGGATAACCTCCACTCAATCATGATGACGTGTATAATTTTGCACAACATGATTGTGGAGGATGAGTACGAATATGTTGAAGAGGAATCTGACGATGAGGATATGTGTCCAGAACGATCCAGGAGGGCCAGAGCAAGACAATATGAGTTGGAGCCAAGCATTACATACGAGTATCACCAAGATAGGCATACTCTCTCTGATTACATGATTCGTCATAATAGAGTTCGATCTCCACATGTACATCAGGGTCTTCGACATGATTTGATCAATCACCTTTGGAGGAGCTTTGGAAATGGTGAATGAGGTCGACAATTGTTTCAATCCTTCTTTTGTGTTTCAATTATCTTGTGTGTGTGTGTTTTTTTTTATGTTGTGTGTTTACTTTTGGAATAAAATTAAATTTATGGAATTTCAATTTTTTTTAGGTCAAATTGTTCAAAAAATTAAATTATGACGTTATTTAAAAAGATGAATGAAGAAAAGTTGATTGTGCCTAATAAATCTCGGCCAAGAAAGCTGACCGAAGGAGGCTGGCCGAAGGAACAACAACTCGGCCCTAGCGTCTATCCACGGCCAAGTCATCGATTCGCTTTCTTTTGTTTTAAAAAAAAAAAGTGAGTTATGATTCAAAGTCATCACGGCCTTGGTAATATTCAACATTAGCCAATTCAATTTGAAGAATTTCGTCGCAGCCCCAAATCATTGTCCACTGCACCTCCAACCAAACCTAGAATGCATTGGACACAAGAACTTCATGAAGTCTTTCTGGAAGCTGTGAGAAATGACATATTCTTTTAGTAACAACACTCACAATCAAAGAAGAAGAAGCAAACAGTCGTGGCTTGTTTAGCAGAGCTTATTTTAATCACATTAACCTATAATGGGGCGGCATTTTGTTCTATCCTTCCGGTGGAAACCTGGTCCAGAACTTCTCTTTGGGATTGAAATTACTGGGCTTAAGATCCCTCACTATCGAATCATGCTTCCCAATATAGTATCTAAAAACCAAAAACACCACAACATCAAACACCAACCTCCATTGATAAAGAAAACCCATAAGCAAAAAATCACTCAACGACTTGTAAAATCGAAAAATTAGAAAAAGTATCTAATACCTAGTTGAAGATTGAGCATCAAATCACAATTCTTATGCCCTTTTAATATGGTATGGCCATGCTTCTTGGGCTCGCCAGAAACCTGTGCCGTTTTTGTAGAACATCGAAGCCTCCACAGTATCGATAATATCACAAGTAATATCCTCAGCTTCCCCGTCAGATTCCCAAATACAAATCTTGGTAAAAGTCCTCTCCGCCAAGCTCCCTTAGCCCCATCCATTCGTAATTGTCAGATTCTTAGCCCTAAAAGCCCCAATGTCGATCAAGCTCCGCTCCTTCCTTTTTATTTATTTATTTTATTTAAGTTTTGTAGTTTTAACAATTTAATTATTTTAACCTTTAAAAAAAAATCAAATTTTAATTGAACAGTGAGTCACGTGCCTAACATGTGACATTTAGACAGAAAATTGGATGAAAACTAACGGCAGGGGCTAAATTGACCATTTAAAATAATCCGACGGCTAAATTTGCTGAAAAAATAATTCAGAATAGACATTTCGACAATCGATATAGTTTAGGGGGGTATTCGGCAGTTTACCCTTTAATTTATTCATTGTCAATGTATTATGTATATGTAGTAAGTAAGCAAAACAAAAATGCAAAAAGTCATTATCTGGATGATCCATTGTGAAGCCTTGCCATTTGAACAACAATCAAAGAGAGGAACGGAGAAATTTAACTAGGTCGACTGATTGATGGCAGACCCTTAGTTGGATCAAAACACAGTTCAATTCAGTGACATGCATGCAATGTGGGGGCCACAAAATATACTTGCGACTGAAAAAAAAGATAACACTAGAATTCAGCTTTTGAATTAGGCGGGTGCCCGTAATCACGAGGAATCACCTAACGCTCTATGCCACCTAATGCTCTATGCCAATTTGACCACATGTTTTTACACTATAGACAGTAAAGTGATAAAACCATCTATCATGAAATAAGCCAAGCAGCAATTTCTTCTGGTGCCACAAGCACCATGTTGCCACAAGCACTTCTTCTGGTGATCCTTATGAACATTAATGTTGCATCAACGTCCAATATCATCAAAACCCTACCCGGCTTTCCTGGTGATCTCCCCTTCAAACTTGAAACTGGGTTGGTATTTTTCTTCTTATAACTATTATTTTCTACTCTGTTAATTACTTTACGTTAATACAAAAGATGACAATGAATTTTATAATTTATGATTTTAACTATATAAAGGTACGTGGGAGTGGGCGCCATGGATGATGTGCAGCTATTTTATTACTTCTTTGAGTCTGAGGGGAGGCCAGAGTATGATCCTCTTGTTCTTTGGCTCAATGGAGGTCCTGGTTGTTCTACCTTCTCTGGCATTATATATGAAAATTTAGGTACCTTATTATATTTTCCACTCTCTGCATCTTTCAGAGGATATTATTCTATTTTGGAATTTTATAACAGACCACTAGAAAATCTTTTTAAAATAAAGGCAAAGATTAAACAATAAAATAGTAAAGTCAAAGGTATGTCGAGAATGTGGTAACAACCTTCGAACCCAAGACCACTTGGAGTTAGTGCAAGCGCACTTAACCACAAGGGCAGGTTGAAGGCCAGTGTCAAAGGTATGTCAAAAAGGTGAGATTTGCAATGTGAAGAAAGCTATGAAAAGGATGTGCTCTGTTTTCTCTAATTTTTATTTTATTTTATAGTAAATTGATATTAGACCCATAAAATTCATTTTAAATCACCTACAACCCTTTCCTTTAGTTTTCTATTTAAAATACCCAATTTTTTCAAATAATACCCGATAACTTAAATCCAACTAAGCGAGTTACCTAATATAGCTTAAAATCTGATTTATTGTACTTTTCGGATTCCAAAACTACACCTTTTTATGACTAAATGTGTTACAAGGGGTGTAACTAATAACACACGTTGAATTTGGAAAGATCTCCAAATGGTTGTAATGGATGTAGGAATTAATTTAGAAACTTATTTGAAATTAAATATTAAATTCAACATTAACGTATTAGTAATCTATTTTACCACTAGTAATCTATTTTTGAATTAATGTTGTTTTCCTTTTATGAATTACGACTAGTAATCTATTTAACGTATTAGTAATTTAAATTCAATATTAAATTTAGGAATTAATGTTGTTTTCCTTTTATGAATTATATGACTAGTAATCTATTTTATTATAGTTTTATGAATAATAGTGTACATTTTAATTATGTTGAAAAATAATTTGATAATCTATTTATTGTTTGTTTTTTGAAAAGAATTTTTTT
>NW_018921752.1:104508-119722 GCF_002207925.1 Prunus avium
TTTTTTTTTTTTTGGTTTGCAATTTTAGGGGGCGATATGTTAGAGGGAATGACAACCAAAAGAAATGGGGTGATTGATATGCTATTAATAGGGAGTTTTAATTACAGTTTATGGCAGTTAATGAAATGCTTGGAATAAATTATAAATAAAATATGAAGTCTAATGGCAAGGATGTAAAAACATAGGAATACTATGACCTCTTATATCCTACTGGTCATTTAAGTTTGAAATTGGGTTTTACACATAGATTTATAGAATGATGGGTATATGTCCAGGAAATAGAAATTGTAGGGACCTATATTGAACAATTTTTTTGGGGTATTCTTCTGGAGGTCAAAGAACACAAGCACAAACAACATAGCAACTAACCTGGCCCAACCAAGAATAGGGAAGGGGGAGCATCAAAGCAGTACTTCCAAAGTAAAAGCAAGCCCAAATTTGGCAAGAGCATGTGGCAATTATGTACTCTAGTTGTTGTTTGATGAGTGTCTAGTTTTTTTAGTATGCTGTGTGTGTTATTTTTGCCAAATTTAGGAAGGGAAGGGGTTTTTTTTCACACACATTGTCAAGGTGTTATGGGGATTCGAACTTGAGACTACAAGTTTGCAAGTCAAGTTTCTTTTCCACTGGGCTAGACCCTGTTGGCGTTTATTGTATATATTTCATTAATATAATTATTTTATAATTCTATAGTTTTTAACATACATTTAGTTGCAATCTGGCGCAAATATTGTGTTCAAACTTTACTTATTAGAATTAGCCTCACCATTTAATCCATACTTTGTTGCAGGTCCACTATCCTTTGACTACTTAAATTCCATTGGCAACAAGCCAAAATTAAAGTTGAATCCATACTCATGGACAAAGGTGGGAGACTTCAGTTGCCTTCTAGGTGTTTGTGTTTATGTCTTTGTATGTGATCAACAGAAACCTTTAAGGTTTTAAGGTTTTGTTAACATTGAGAAGAACAATCTACAACTTTCAGGTTGCCAACATAATATTTGTCGATGAACCTGTGGGCACTGGATTCTCATATGCAAAATCTTGGGAAGGATATAGCAATATCAGTGACACAGTATCAGCTGTACAAACATATGAATTTCTTAGAAAGGTGAGGATACAATTACCTACAAGGATTCTTCTAGCTAAGGTTTAGTTCATGCTCAACATTAATTCTAGTGATTAAGAATGGCTTCGGAAATCGACATGATTGGCTGTTCGAATTTAAAACAATCTTCTTGCATCTAGCTTAGCTACATTATTGTTTACACTGTTGTGGTGCAGTGGCTTATGGATCATCCCAAGTTCTACAATAATCCACTTTATATTGCTGGAGATTCTTATTCAGGCATAATTCTTCCTATTGTCGTTCAGGAAATATCTGATGGTAAGTTGGTAACCCTCTTAAATTTGACCTTTTGTCAGCTTCAGCTACTAAGAATTGAGAGAAGGGTCAATCATGCAACCTTTAGTTCAGTCTCAAATGCAAATATATAGCAGATGTGCACACAAGGCAAAGTTAGTTTCTTAGTTGTGGATCATGAGGTATTGATTTGGGTTCATTTTACATATTTTTATGTAGGTAATCGAGATGAACATTTGCCACCAATGAATCTCAAAGTACATTTTCTGCCATTAGAATTTGATTAATTTATATCCTGTTGTAGTTAATAATTTCCTGATCATAAATATATTGGCTGCAGGGATATGTGATTGGCAATCCAGTGACAGATACTCAAATAGATAGGAATTACAGAGTGCTATTTGCTTATCTAAAAGCACTTATACCAGAGGAACTGTACCAGGTGAAATACTAGTACTGATTTTGTTGCTTCATGTCGGTTTCATTAAAGTAGAGATTGGACTCTGGTTCTTCAAATCATTCTGAACTATTCTGGCATATCATCAAAATCTGCTGGAAAAATCTGAACCTTGAGTTATATATGTAGTGATTTTTGAATGTGGATGTGATTTTTATATTTTGCAAGTCAATGAAAGGAAACTGCAAGGGAGAATATGTGAATGTAGATCTAAACAACACGTTATGTATGGATGATCTTGAAGTTTACAACGAGGTGAGTGGGAAGAAAATAAATTCTTTGGTTTCTGCAAGTAGTTTTAAGTAATGTGGGATCAAAATACTGACTTTACATTTCAATCGGCAGTGTATTGAAGACATACACCTTGATCAGATATTGGAACCTGTCTGTTCTGTTTCATCGCCAAAATCAGCAGGGTCAAACTGGTTTGCAGAAGATCTTGTTAACAAGGATTCCGTAAATCTCCTCCTTTCTATTCCTCAACTTCGTAGGCCATGGTGTCGGGTTAGTCTCTCTGCATGCGCCCGCACACACACACAATGCATAGTAATAACTTATCTGTAGGTTGTGCCTTACTTAGTGTATGTTGTACTAAATGTAAACTTTGAGTCAACATATCTCCCTTGTTTTAATGTAGAGTTACAATTATCTCTTCTCTTATATTTGGGCAAATGACAGAACTGCTAAAGATGCTCTTCATATTCAGGAGGTAATCAATAGTTCATTTTTTAAATATATTCTTCAGATTTTTATGACAGACATATCACAGTACTTTAATTTTGCTTATCTTAAATGACAATCAGGGAAGCATTAAGGAATGGGAGAGATGCAATAAGACCTTACAAGACTTATATATATCTGATGTTTCCTCTAGTCTTGTCTATCATGAGAACCTCATAAAACAAGGCTATAGAGTTCTGATTTACAGGTACTATATGCTTATAATTCTGTCCAGTGTTTTTGGTTTTAGTCAAGCATAAACACCCAAGCAGAAAGCCTTATTTGTCACCAAATGGAGGGAAAATTCAATTACAGGAACTCAAAAAATCTATTCATTCTCACAATATCATTTCTGAACACAAAGCTTGTCTATTAACAGTGGTGACCATGACATGAATATTCCATATGTGTCTACTATGGGTTGGATTGAATCTCTGAACTTGACTGTCGACAGTCGTTGGAAGCCATGGTTCCTCCATGGACAGGTTGCAGGGTTGGTATCTTCTATCTCATCTTCTTTTCTTACTTTGTATTGAGTTTAGTCAGAAAATCAGATTACAACCATCTCATAGTTGTGCCTTTTTTGTTCGCTTTAGATACAGAGTGCTGTACTCAGATAAAAAGTACCAGTTGACATATACAACTATAAAGGCAAGAAGCCAAGAACCATCATGGACTTAAATATTTTTCATACTACAATTTGCTTGAGCAAAAGCTGAGACTAAATTTTCTGATTTTTCAGGGAGCCGGTCACACAGCTCCAGAGTACAAGCCTGAAGAATGTCTTGCTATGATAAGTAGGTGGTTGGCATACTACCCTCTCTAGTGATCTTTCACCTATTAACTAGCTTAGCTATTGAGGTCTGCAATATTTGTGTGCCCCAGCTTCCCTGATGTTGCAGCTGATAGTGCTTTGATAAATAAATTTGTAAGAATATTGTCACTTAAATGTCAATGTTATTTCAATGTTATATATCATCCTATTATCTAGCATATGCATCTAGAATTCACACATTTCTCTGCATTTCGCTTCATATGGACCCTTACAATAATCTAACAACTTAAATATAACATATCAAAATTAAAATAAATTTTAGTTTTAATTTTTTCCGAAACTAACGTTAGCCCTGTTATCTGTCAATGTCTCTCTCTCGTCGGCTCTACCAATTCCCACTTCCCAGGAATTTCTACTACTCTCCCAATTAGCCCTGTTACCCCTGTTAGCCCTGTTAACAAATCATTTCTACTGCTTGGTTTGTGTCTATGGTCTGTTTCCTCATCTGGGAAATCTGGAAATCGCACTGCAAGTTTATCTTTGAAGGTAGGAATCTAAATCCCATTAGGGTCCTATATGTGGCAACTGAGGCAGCTCTAGAATTCCGAGCCATCTCTCTTGTTCCTGCGGCCCGCGAAACCAAGACCTCCACAGGGAAAATGTTGGCTGGACACCTCCCATCTCTGGGTTTATTAAGATTAATTTCAATGGGGCATGGCAGGGTTAGGTGTTATAAGAAGAGATGATATGAGAAACTTGTGTGGTGGTGGGCTAGCCGAAAAGAAAATCTGCCCTTGAGCTTTATGTGCTGAAGCTGAAGCTGCCCTTAAAAGGAGTGAAAATAGCTGAGGCATTTGGCGACCGTAAAGTAATCTTCGAATCCGATTCTCGCATTTTGGTAAATAACATCAAGGGGAACTCAAACTGCAGGGCTGAAGCTGCTAAATTCAAGGATGCTTTTTATTTTTCACTTGGAATTTGATTGAACCATTTCATAATTGAATATACTAATGAAAATAAGAACCCAGTGAGTGAGCCAAGAACTTGGAGAAATGCCAAGGCGAGCGAGCCGGACTCCCAAGTTAGGTCACGTTTACAAGAAATAAGAAATTTTCCTTATTGAGGGCGTCTTTTTATGATGTATCATGAAGTTTCACTGTTTTACCTTATTGAGAGATCGACACTTATTGAGGGTGTCTCTTTCTGATATTTATCACGATTTTTTTTTTGGTTACATATTTATCACGAAATTTCACTGTTTCACGTAATTGATTAATGTTAGTTTCATTGTTTCACCTAATGGCTCGGTGGGAATGCAATTTCAAATTCCTTTCCTCACAAAAATAAAAAGGATTAATTTTAATTTTGTATGCTGAACTCTTACCTTTAAGACATGTTTGCACCTACACTCTCAATTTTAATAATTACATACCCTAAGCTTTTCAATTTTGTGTAATATGGTTCCGGCGTTAACTTCATCGTCAAAATTTACGTTAATTGCTTGCGTGACAAACTTGGGTCCCACCTATTCACTTTTTTCAATGTCATTTGAAGGGTATTTTGTTAAAAAATGGGTTGGTATTAATGCATGGGCGAGAAGACACCAATTACCTGAAAATACTCTTCAACTGACATCGAAATAAGCGAATAGGTGAGACTCATGCCTGCCATGCAAGAAATTAATGGAAATTTTGATGTCAAAGTTAACGCTAGAACCATATTGCAAAAAAATGAAAAGCTTAAGGCATGTAATCGTTAAATTGAGAGTAGAGGGGCAAACATGCCTTAATGGTAAGAGTTCAAGGTACTAAATCAAAACTAACCCAAAAAAAAAACTTATTTCCAAACTCCTAAACCTTGAACTAAACGAGCCCTAAGTGATTAACGTTACCGACACTTATTGAGAGCGTCTTTTTATGATATTTGTGGCGAAGTTTCACTGTTAGAGCACTTCTACCCATTTGCCATGGCAAAAAGTAAGGGAAGACAAGGGCTGTTACTGTTCACATGAATAGTATCTACACTAGCAATTTTTTTGATGCATTCCCACCTATTGCCATGGCTACCACTATTCACATGAGATATGTGCATAGTATGAAATATCGATTGTTTCGAATCACGGATATTTCGGAACATATCCATGTACATATCGTATAAATATTGACAATATCGACGATAATATCGGAAAATATTGATGTCAATAATTTCGCTCACACTTCAGCAATATTTTGTCAAAATATCGGTGTAATATCGCTAAAATATCGATGTAAAGGGAAAAAAAAAGAAATAAGAAGAAATAAAAGGGAGAAAAAGGGAGAAAAAAAACACAAAGGGGATTTGAACCCCTCCCATTTTACTCCTCCAACACCTTAACCACCATACCACTTATGTTTTTGTGACAATATGCTAAAATATTTATATTTATATGGGTAGCCTGTTAACAATTACATGCAAAACTATTTTGGGGATTTATCATTTGATGACTACTCTTTACAATACACTTACTCTACACATAGAGATGATGAAGATAGTGAAAAATTTGAACCTCATAGAAACTCTATGTGGTACTAAGTCACTCATGTATCTTACCATGCAATGTATAAAGTGTAAAATATTGTAGTAAATCATTATTTATAAATGATTATGGTGTGTTTAATCTTTTTTCATTAATTACTACATATTTTCTACACTTACAGTGTTTGCCACCTCGCTGTATAATCAACTTAAATAAGTTAAATCCATCATACAATACATTTCCTTCTAATTTTTTTTGTGATAAACTAATAGATAATTGACTAAATAAACATTCTCCAAAGTTTCAATAAAATTTCCAAGTTTTTCTTACAATTTTCGTGGTTTTTATTCAATTTTTATCGATATTGATAATATCCTGATATTTCCATCGAAATTGCCGTGTTTTTGGACTATCGATATTTCCGATATCATCGATATTTTAGACCTTGGATATGAGGAGAGGAATTTGTATAGAGTTTTGGTGCGGGAAGTAAATAATATGGCTAGGTATTTATAGAAGAATAAAAAAAAAAGTTTTTGGTATTTTTTCCTCTCCTTTTTCAATTCTTTTAGTATTTATATTGCCCGCCGACGTCACACTAACGTTAGCTTCCCTTTGGCAAATTTTTAAATGTTCCAGGTACACCACGTGTCTGGTGTACCATCCAATAAACATAGAAGATGTGGAATTATTATCCAACTTACTGCATTTCTTCTTATGACATGTGGCGAACTGCATTGGAAATATTCCATATGTCTTCCGTTTATTGGATGGTACACCAACCACGTGGTGTACCGGGAACACTCAAAAATTACTCCTCGCCCTGACTCTGTGGAGCCCACCTCTTGCCAAGACAGGATTTCATTGATGGAATGGTTGTTGGGAGCTAGGGTACCTTTGGACTAAGCTTGCCGCTGGAAGTGCTTTTACATCTAATTTATTAATGTTATAGTTTGACCTAATTGATTAATGTTACCGACACTTTTTTTTAGTAAGGAAATAAAAGAGTTACAACAACAAAAAACCTCTTGGACAAGAGATCCCAAGAAAGTCAAAATAAAAAGCAGTTACAACAAATAAAGGGAAGAGCATGCTCTCAAAGATGAGAAGGGGAAAGGTTGTGGCCAAACCTGGCTAAAAAGTTTTGGACACGTATTTAGGGCGTCTTTTTCTAACATTTGTCATGAAGTTTGGAATGAGCGCCAAAATTATAATCTTTTAATGTGGATGACCACAATCTCTTGGACACCTGTGGTCCAAGAGATCGGAATATCAAAATTGATTGGAATCCGAATTCCTTATCCAACTTGCACTCAAACAACCAATTGTTTCAATTGATTTTGGATGATTTAAAAGAATTACATTGCACTTGAAGAAAATGCAACCTTGAAGAATACATCCAAATAGCTAAATAAAGTATTTCTTAATTATGTGCTTTGTGAGAAATTCGAAACCTTGAAAGAATGCAACAATTTTATTTTTATTTTTTAAAAGCCATTAAAATCAGGAAAAAAAAAAAAAAAACAAAGAAACCAACATGGCAATGGCTAATTCAATTAAGGGAGAAATATCAGCAAAAGAAATCAATTTTCATACCTAACAAAAAAAGGAGAAAGCACTGTGTTTTTGGTTAGAAGAGAAGACGTTGGAATGGGTGGTAAGGAATTGCGGAGATTTTCTGCCAACTAAAAATATTCTTAGAATATTAGATGTAAAGTTTCATTTAAAAAAAGAATTAAATATGAAGTTAAAGTTGTTAGCATCTTCCATAATCTCATTGGGTTGGGACACTGACGTGGACGGCTGACAGTAACATCCCCATGCCAAGGAAGTGTTTCTTCTTTTTGTGATATTTGGGACCAAGTTTCACTATTTCATCTAAATAATTAAAGTTAAGAGATATTTAATCATATACCCATTATTAGTACAAAAAATATAAATAAATCATACCTCATTTAATTTATATAATTGGTTAATTGAATTGAGATCAGCGCTGTTTCACCTAATTGGAATAAAAAGCAGTTACAACAGATAAAGGAAGGGAAAGGGCAAGGTTGTGGCCAAGCATGGCCAAAGCCTATGCTAAAAAGTTACCGACACTTAGAGGGCATCTTTTTCAAGAAGTTGTACTGTTTCACCTAATTGAATTTTAGAATAAGCGTCATACCAAGAAAAAAAAGGTTAGAATAAGCGTTAGACACCAAAATAAAAAATTTGCTTACCACTTTAACACATAGTGTATCTCACCACCCTTCTTAATACTCGACACGTGTCTATAAGCATAATCATGATTAACTTTTTATTTTGTATTTATAGAACCATGGTTATGCATATGGACATGCATCCAGTATTAAGAAGTATGATGATTTATTAATAATTTAAGGACATCTCCAATAGCCTCTTCAATCACTTTGGGATGCTCAAATAGGTGAGCTACATTATAAAACATCTCTCCAACATCCTTGTCAAACTCAGTCATCAAAGTTGCAACCTCTTTCTATCTCTTCAAGACTGGTAAGTTGACTTTAGCTCTTCAAAACATTTAAGGAAAATCAAAACGTACCTTAAAAATATTAAAAACATGCATTTTTTCTTCTCAGATAATAAATACAGACATTTTTCACATGTTTTCATATTTTTTCCATGATATTGCAATAATTGAATTGAAGAGTCTATTAGAGCAAAAATTATTCAAGTAGCAAATAAACATTTTCAAATTGCCACATATGTCAACATACTTTAATTTGAAAAGTTTAATTTGCTACTATTATTGGTTTCTCCTAAGAGTGGGATGATTTATAAACTTTTCAACACTTGACACGTGTCCATATAATCAAAGTAGGATAATTTATTAATAATTTAAGAGTAATGGTAAGCATACATCTATTATTAATGTGGTGAGAAAAATAATTTATTAATGATTTGATTTTGCCTGCATGTTTCGCTTCATAACGCTTAGACATCGAAGTTTGTATATTTTGCATGGAAAGTTTGTTTGCCGACTGCCACGCATTGAAACACAGCAAAATATATATAACATCCATGGGATGTGTCATGGCCTTTAAGAGTCTCTGGGTCTAATGCGATCATGTTGCAGTAGTCAAACCTGACCATGATGCGGACGAAATACAACCAATCAAAATATATACTTAATGACAAGAATGCTAAGGTTTGCTATATAAACCCCCTTAACTTAAGCATGACATTGCCTGCAAACACAACCAAAACAACAACATCAAGTCGGAAATATTGCACCCAAAAAAACTATGGGATCTGAAACTCCTTCCACGCATATATTTCTGGTGTGTTTTCCAGCACAAGGACACATAAACCCCATGCTCAGGCTAGGCAAACGCTTGGCTGCCAAGGGCATGTTGGTAACTTTCTCCACGACTGAAAACTATGGCAAACAGATGAGAAAAGCCAACAATGGCATCAGTGAGGAAGCCACACCAGTTGGCGCTGGTTTTATCAGGTTTGAGTTTTTCCCAGATGGGCTTCCAGAAGACGACCCAAAACAAACCGACTTGGAGTACTATATGCCCAAGCTTGAGCTGGTGGGGAAGGAGCTGGTCACTCAGATGATCAAACGACATGCCACTGAAGGTCGTCCGGTTTCTTGCGTTGTCAACAACCCCTTCATTCCTTGGGTTTGTGATGTCGCCGTTGAGCTTGGGATCCCTCAGGCCACGCTCTGGATTCAGTCCTGTGCTGTGTTCTCGGCTTACTACCATTACAACAACAAGACGGTGCCGTTTCCTACGGAAGCCGAGCCAAATATAGATGTTCAGCTGCCTTGTATGCCTGTTTTGAAGCATGACGAGATTCCTAGCTTCTTGTACCCTTCTGATCCATTTGAGGTCAGTAGAACTATTTCTCTCCCAATGTGATAATTTTATATTTTGTATGAGTTTCTAACAAGTTTTATATTGATATGTGACTGACATATCAATTTGTCATTAAATTGGATGACTTTATAGTCAACTACTCATTAATGATTATTTGGCAACATCGACATTCAGTATGCTCTTCGTGGGGAGGACTGTGGAGTACGATTATTTGTCATTGACGACAAATAAAAATTATTTTAAGTTCATAAGAATTGGACTTATGCCAAAAAATTTATAAAAAAAATTAAAACTAAAACTTGTAGTATTTTATTTTCTACTTTATCGAAAGAGATAATAAAATAAAAATAATATTTTTTATTTCAGGTTTTGGGAAGGGCAATCTTAGGCCAATTCAAGAAGCTATCAAAATCATCTTATGTATTAATGGACACATTCCAAGAGCTGGAGCCCGAAATCATCGAGCACATGCACCAAGTCTGCATAGTGAAGCCTGTTGGTCCCTTGTTCAAGAACCCAAAAGCTCCCAAAACAAGCATCAGAGGAGACTTAATGAAAGCTGACGACTGCCTTGACTGGCTTGACTTAAAGCCCCCAGCATCCGTCGTGTACATTTCTTTTGGTAGCATTGTCCACTTAAAACAAGAGCAAATTGACGAGATTGCTCATGGACTTTTGAGCTCCGGGGTCTCATTTTTATGGGTCCTCAGGCCACCTGCCAAAGCATTTGGGTTAGAAAAACATGTTCTGCCACAAGGGTTTTTGGAAGAGGTTGGGGACAAGGGAAAATTGGTCCAATGGAGCCCACAAGAGCAAGTTCTAGGGCACACGTCCGTTGCATGTTTTTTGACACATTGTGGCTGGAACTCTTCGGTTGAAGCCCTCACTTCTGGTGTGCCAGTTGTGACTTTTCCTCAATGGGGCGACCAAGTCACCAATGCCAAGTTCTTGGTGGATGTGTTTGGTGTGGGGCTTAGACTCAGTCGGGGCATGGCTGAGAATAGGTTGGTCAAGAGGGCGGAGGTTGAGAAGTGCTTGTTGGAGGCAACCGTGGGAGATAAGGCGGTAGAATTGAGGCGTAACGCTTTGAAGTGGAAGAAGGCGGCGGAGGAGGCGGTGGCGGAGGGCGGCTCAAGAAGCAACTGAGCAAGAGTTTGTTGAGGAAGAATTTGCTGATCAAGAGGAGGCTGAGAAAGGGGAAGCTGAGCAATGACAAAAATGTCCTCAAAATTCGAAGCACATGCCCCTCACATGTCCATTTAAACGGCAATGTGGATGAAATCCTCAAAAAACTAACGGCGGGTGCAACAACATTGTGTTGGTGAGTCCTTATTTAGTTGAGATTTTGGTTCCTCACTTAGTTTGGTTTTTTGTTACTTACCAGTTTATTTAGTCCTACTGTAATTGAGATTTATTTCATATTGTAATTTAGATATATTTCCTATTTTATTTAGACTTCACACATAAATACCTTCAAATTGGCGAAGAATAAAAATATGAGCATAATTGAATATTTGCCATATTTTGTTTGACACATTGACTATTGTTAATGGGTTAAAGTGCTAAATCGATAGATGAAATAATTCAAGGAGGTAAGTTTGAAATGTGTCATAGTTCAAGGGGAAAAACGACGCTTTTTCTTGTAATCTTTTATCGTTTCTTTACACTGTGTCACTCATTTGGATTTCAAGTAAGTGTAAAATGTGAAACTCACACCGTTGATTTCTACTAGTTGACGTTTACAACTATAAAGACAAGAAGCACAACTTTTCCACACTAAAATTTGCTGGATTTGCAACTAGTTGTCATTGTCACTAGATCACCAAATGACACACCTCATGACAAATAATACGAGTGTTCTTTCCACCTTTTCTGGGAGTGAGGAAGACTTGGGTGGAGTACGGGTGGGGCCTAGTGCTCTAAAGTCCACATACTAGCTATGTACTAGTTGAAAGATTCGTTCTCTTTAAAAAAAGGGGCCAAGAAAACATGGTTCCATCTCTTCTAGGGGTTCACTCAAATGACCAAGAGCAATGACGTTATGGACATTTTCCATGCTGACAAAACAGATATTTATCGTTGCCCTATATTAATGACTGGATCATCCATGCTAGTTCTTTAGGTAAAATTATTACCTTTTCCAACTGCGCGACAAACTTTTCGGTGTCGAATATTACTACTGAGTACTGACATCTTTAGGTACAATTTGAGTTGTCTTTTATGAAAAGTTTCAACGGTTCCATCTCTTCAACTTTAAGGAGCCGTTTGGTTAATGGGAAAGGAGGCTTGGGAATGGGAATTCAATTGCTTTCCCATATTTGGGAAGTCCAGGCATGGGAAACGGATTCCTGGCACATGGGAAAGTAGGGGGGAAAGTAAAGCCCCCCTCTTAACTTGGGTTTTGTTTTCCCTCTTCATGGGAAAGTTTGGGAAAATGAGCCAACATTCAATGCACAATTTTCATGACTATTTTGTCCCTATGAACAATTTATAATTACAACGTATCATTAAATACAGTCTTTTTTTATTTGATTTAATATGGGTATAATTGGAAAATTATACAAATTTAGTTTTCCATTCCTACTCAAAACAAACATGGGAAAGGAAACAAAGTGAAATCTCCCGGTTACTTTCCAAACATTACCAAACGCGGGAAATGAATCTTTCATTCCCATTCCTTGGGAAATGACATAGGAATTGATTTCCCCTCAAATCCATTCCGTGAACCAAACGGGGCCTTAGTGTAAAAGGACCGTGACTTCATTAGCTGAAAATGCTTTAGAAGAAGGATTGACCTCGAGTTCATTGACATCCTATTTTTTGTTGTTGTATTTATGGGTTAAACCCCTCTTATTTGTTAAAAATAAAATCCATTTTTTTTATTGTTGCCCAATGGGCTAATGGCTGGAAATCATTAGAATGGGAGGTATTGAAAAGAGTTTATCCATCTCTTTATTTATAATTTAAAAACATCCCTTGTTTGATTTTGAACGCTTCGAAAAAAGGCTGAAACCAAACTTTAAAGTACATAAATATATCTTACCTAACGGTCCATATTGAAAGCAAACACAACTCAACAGTAAAATCATGTCTAAATATGCTATTACCCACGCCCCAAACTTTTCATTTTATTAGGAATACTTCTAACAAATGAATTAAATAAATTTATAAGCGAAAGCCTATGGGGTCACTTTTGTAACTAGATAACCATCATTGAAAACCGTCTTTACATTGGATGGTTTGGAGTTTTGATGATCCCTACTTTATTGACCGCAACTTTTGTATTTATTATTGCTTTAAGGGGAATCCTTAGACTTACCGATGCTTAGCTTTCAATTCCCCTATAACCATCAAATGAAATGTGAATAACTCGTCCTCTCAGAATATTTTGGCTTCTTAACTGCTCCGGCCGATTAGGATCAGATTGGATTGGGCTTCATATTATAGACTTGACTTGTTGAGATTGACTTTTATCCTAGCCATTGTTTGATGCCATCCTTTTTGGGACTGGACTCAAAAATCTTATATTTTAAAAAATTCTCTTTTTCAATGTCTTTTTTTTTTTTCTTTCTTTATCAGATAAAATTCATTGTTTTCATGTCAAAAGAAAATCTATCTTTTTTTATTATACAATATATATATATATATATAAAGATTATTACAAGAGAAAAAAGATTGTAGTTATCCAAAGAAAATGCTAATTTGAAATAAAAGAAAAAAAATCGATAATATAACTTCTAGATCCAAGAAAATACAAACTTAAAACAACAATAAATAAAAAATAAATAAAAAGGGATGATGCAAATTCTGGAACGAAAACTAGATATGAAAGATCTTCAATGAAAAGTGCTTCAATTCTGGAAGGGAAACAGAAAGAAGAATGATTTTTTTTACAAAGATATCAAAAGAATTCAAACCCAGAAAAACCGACTCTGTGTTAGTATTCTAAATCAATGTCTCAACGTGTGTTTTGAAAGCTAGCGTATGCTAGACTATTATCCGGAAAAAAATTTGAATCCTAACCAGTCCATGATCCACTTAAGCCCACCAAACAACGAACTAAACCCTTATCCATTTTAATTGGATACATCGAATCCAGTCAAGCTCATCAAACATGGCATAATGGGATTACAGATTTGGTCAGCAAGTCAACCTCTCGTGGGGTTACTTAGAAAGAAAGGCATTTCATCTTTATTGAAGACGTGGTTTATAATGTCGTGTCGTCCATAACATGTGATCAAACCTAGACAATTGATCCATATGCTCACACTGTTCCACACTTGTTAAGTGCAAAAAAAAAAAACAAAAATAAGCATGCTTAAACAAGAAACATAAAATCATTTTGGGATTAGGCAATGTAACTTGGAGCATGCTCATCTTTTAGCTTGCAAAATATATTTTACTTTTTTTGGAGGACGTCTAATGATCTAATCATTGTTTGTTAGGAAGGCAATGAAAAAGACCAAGTATATATAATCCCCATTCTACCTAAAGAAGAAAGCCAACATCGCAACTTGGAAGTCATTAATTGAGTGTTGTCATTGTTAATGACAAATACATTTGTAAACTTTGGATTGCCAAATAAAAAAAGTAAAATAAGGTTGCGCACCTAATTAATGTGCAAAACCTTATAATAAAAAAGGCTTAACTGCTACAGTGCCCCTGGAACATTGGTCAATTTTCACATTACCCCCTCAAAGTTAAAGTGACCCACTTTGCCCCCTTGACCAAGGTTTCGTGTGTCACTTTACCACTTTCCGTCTACGCCATCCCAAATTCCGTTAAAATGCTGACGTGGCAAGGGTATATTGGTCAATTCAACTAAGCTGGGCTTTTTCCCACCAATCTGAGGTTGTGACGTGGACTTGTGGATCCCACCTCTAACTAAAACGATAGTTGGGCCTGCTGATGTGGATTTGTGGACCCATGTCTAACTAAAAGCGACTATAATCTCAGAAAACTGAAAAATGAAAAGAGGAAATCAGCTTGGGAGGGAAAATTGAGATTTGGGGATTTTAGGACTAGGGTTTGAGCACTAGTGAGAGAGAGAGAGAGAGAGAGAGAGAGAGAGAGAGCTGTGAGTTGGTTTCGAAGAGTTGAAGGAAAGAAGAAGTGACGCGACTGGACGACGATGCCCGTGTGGCAAGAAGCAGGAGAAGCACAACCTTTGTACGGTAAGTGATTCTTTTGAAAAGTGACCTGTTTTCTGAACAGGAATCTTGTCCTGTTATGTGGAAAAGAACCTTGAGCTGATAGTGATGCGCGTTGTGTACAAATGGATAGTCTTTAGGTCTTTTTGTGTTATTTGCTGTTGGGAGAGTAGGTTGTAATGCAGTATACCTTTCCTAATGTGGTCCCGGTTTTGTTTTCTTGTGGTTGGCTTTGAATATGTTAATCTAGCAATGTTTGTTGTCTTGCTTTTAATAATTGGCTTATGTTGTGTAGGTACAGCTGCACCAAAATGGGTTCAACTGCATCCTCAACTTGTGATACTCGCAAGTGCACGAGCCGTTCGGTAGTATAGCGTATGTAAGTG
>NW_018921752.1:133762-156981 GCF_002207925.1 Prunus avium
GTTTCTTCCTTGGGAGTATTGATGGTAATTCTCTTTTTACCACAGTCAATTGTAACTTGGTAATGTGTAAGCCAGTCCATTCCTAAAATAATATCATATTCCAACATTTCCAATACCATCAAATCAACAACAATTCTATGGCCCGACATCTCTATCATGCAAGATTTACATACTTTATCAACTTCTAGACTACCACCCAAAGGAGATCCAATTAACAAAGAAGGTTTCATATTTTCAGATTCTAACTCAAGCATTGATGCAAAAGATGTGGATATAAAAGAGTGTGTAGCTCCACAATCAAATAACACTCTAGCCCAAGAGTTGAATACCAAAAACATACCTTCTATTGTCTTAGGCTCAGTTTGATCTGTCACATTTCCCATAACGTAAACCCTTCCTTGTGTGAATTGTCCAGATTTCCTTTCAACTGCAGGGGCCCTTGGTCTAATTTGAGAAGATTGTCCTCCTGGACGTTGTGATGATTGGCTAGTAACTGGCCTTGTCCAATTAGACTGAGGTTGAAAAGCAGTATAACTTTGAGGTGGTGGTGGAGCACGAAAAGGTACATGT
This sequence comes from Prunus avium, assembly GCF_002207925.1. The sequence goes on from NW_018921752.1 coordinate 134,333, forward strand.
GGAGGACGATATAAAGTCTGCTGTACTTGAGGTCCTTGATACCTTTGTAATTGTGGACAAAATCTCTTTACATGTCCCACTTGTTTGCAGTAATAACATAGTGGTGGTCTGAACTTTTCTTGTGATTGATACTGAGGAGTATTAAATCTTGTCCGTTTATTTATTTGTCCACTACTTGAATCCCAAGTCCTCTTAGTTTCAGGTCTTTGCTCTGCGATATGTGCTCTATCAACCACATCAGCATACTTGCTTAACTTCAAAATGTCAACCTTTTCCAAAATTGACGGGCTTAATCCCTCTTCAAATCGTTTTGCTTTTGTTGCATCATCAGGGATCATATATGGTGCAAAACGTATGAGTTCTTCAAACTTAGATTGATATTGATCAACAGTTAAGTTGCCTTGGACAAGGTTAACAAACTCCCTTGCTTTCATCGCTTTCATAGTGCTTGGAAAATATTTTTCCAAGAAAATACTTTCGAATTCCTCCCAAGTTGTAATTTCAGTATTAGGCATACTCAGAATTGATTCCCACCAAAGATATGCTTGTCCTTCCAGATAGGTACAAGCAATAACAACTCTAATGTCTTCAGGAATTCTTTGATTATCCATCTTTCTCTTGATTTGCCTCAACCATTCTTCAGCTGCCATAGGATTTGGTTCACCTTTAAATATCGTTGGTTTCGTCTTACGAAATTGTCCTTGGATCCTCATAACTCGATCTTCTTCAATTTCATGATGACGATCTTGATTACTATTTTCTCTAATTGCTGAAGCCATATCCTGAATTGCTAAGATTACTCCAGCATTTCCATTGAACTCATTTCCAGATTCAGCCATCTTAAATAAATAAAAAGAAAATTATCTAAAAACAATATTATGAAATAGTAAAATATAAATTTAGGAGAAAGAATAAACAAAACACTCATTTATTATATTTCACAAAATTTTACAAAAGTACACACAATTTTACAAAAACTTAAACTTATCTTACATAACTTGGTGGTTTTATTTCTGCGACTATAAACATTTATACAACTCTCCTTCTTCAGTACTAGTTTTCTTCATCCGAACTGATAAAAATCACTTCGGATGGTGACTGAACCTCTATAGGCCTAGTGACTGATCCGATTGACTCAGTAGGCTCCCAAGTAGGCTCATGAGTAGGTTCCTGAGCAAAATCTTCATTATCACTTGGAGGGTTTGGGATCCGTTGTGGTTGGTAATTACGTGGTGGCCACTGATTACCACTTTCCTCTCAAAGTTCTACTATTGCAGCATTATAAATATTGTCATTCTGTATGTTCTCATAGGCACCATCCCAGAATTCTCTCCTTGACCAAATACTATGCATTGCTACTTGTCGCTGCATTGGGAGAGGGTAATGATGTCTCCTTATGGCAGTACTCTTTATCTTTTCTTTCATACAAAATTTTGAGCCATGTCTCAGGTTGTTGTTATAGTTTTCTATGTTTAATGGTAACAGTCCTTCTGAGCATACATGGAAACCTCCAAAAGTATCGTCACTTTCTATTGATTCCATAGAATCTGTCATGACCAAAATATTAGTATCTAAAATACAAAACTCAAAAAAAAAAAATTATACTTCTAAATCTTAATTTCTAAACTAAAAATAACTTAAATGATAACTTATATTTTGTAGGATTGTATACCTAATGCTCTGATACCAACTTGTCACACCCCAATTTGTTTACTTAATTATTGAGAGTGTGAGGTAAAAGAAAAACTAAAGTTTAAAATTTAAATAGCAAGAAACATGAGAATTAAACATAAAACTTCTATTTAAACCAAAGTAATTTACATTGTAATTTTACAAGCAAAATTTCAGGAAAATACAGACTCTTAACAAAACATTCAAAACTATCCGCAACTCATTCTTCTTGTTTCCTTGTCACAACTAAACTTCAGATTCAAAACCTGCAATAAATTCATTAAGGGGTGAGCAAACTGGAATGCTGGATTGCAAACCAACTGACACACCTATTGAGCAGAACCACAAGTTAGGGATGTATCTAGATCAAGTACCCACTGATAAAGAAAGGTATCAAAGATTAGTTGGGCGACTGATCTACCTATCACACACACGCCCCGACATAGCTTATGCAGTGAGTACAGTAAGTCAGTTTATGCATCAACCAAGTGAGGCACACATGAATGGAGTAATATGAATTATGAGGTACTTGAAGACTACCCCTGCAAAAGGATTGATGTTCTCCAAACATACTCACATGGATCTGGAAGGATACACAGATGCTGATTGGGCAGGATCCATCATAGATAGACGTTCTACTTCTGGATATTTTACATTTGTGGGTGGCAACTTAGTCACTTGGAGGAGTAAGAAGCAAAGAGTTGTGGCTAGATCAAGTGCTGAAGCAGAGTTTAGGGGAATGGCTCAAGGAGTGGGTGAATTGCTCTGGTTACGGAGATTACTGAAGGATCTTGGAGTTAAACCATTGAAAGCTACAAACTTGCATTGTGACAATAAAGCTGCTATCAAGATAGCACATAACCCAGTACAACACGACCGTACCAAACATGTGGAAGTCGGCCGACACTTCATCAAAGAGAAACTAGAAAGTGGTATAATTAGGTTTCCATTTGTAAACTCCGAAAACCAACTTGCTGACATTCTGACGAAGGCCGTATAAAGTAAAGTCTTTTATGACTCACTTGACAAGTTGGGCATGCGTGATATCTTTGCACCAACTTGAGGGGGAGTGTTGACAATGACTTGAGACAAGCTGGAAACATGGAAAAGCTTGTCTACCACTTCCATGTTTTAGGGGAACACAAAGTGCTGGAAACATGGAAACATAATTCATGCTTTGGAGATTGTAATTTATTGTGAATTGGGGATTGTAACCAACGGATAGCTATCTATAGCTATCTGTCTATACTTGTAGATATATATTCCAAATGAGTAATGAGAAAAACCAGATTTGAATTCTCTGCAAAACCTCTCATATTACACATTCTCAACTCTCTCAATTACACTATCTTTGGCAAGATGTGCATGTTCTCGAGTATATATCATCCTATTATCTAGCATATGCATCTAGAATTCACACATTTCTCTGCATTTCGCTTCATATGGACCCTTGCAATAATCTAACAACTTAAATATAACATATCAAAATTAAAATAAATTTTAGTTTTATTTTTTTCTGAAACTAACGTTAGCCCTGTTATCTGTCTCTGTCTCTCTCTCCCCTTTCTCTCATCCCTCTTGTCGGCTCTACCAATTCCCACTTCCCAGGAATTTCTACTACTCTCCCAATTAGCCATGTTAGCCCTGTTAACAAATCATTTCTACTGCTTGGTTTGTGTCTATGGTCTGTTTCCTCATCTGGGAAATCTAGAAATCGCGCTGCAAGTTTATCTTTGAAGGTAGGAATCTAAATCCCATTTAGGGTCCTAAATGTGGCAACTGAGGTAGCTCTAGAATTCCGAGCCATCTCTCCTGTTCCTACGGCCCGCGAAACCAAGACCTCCACAGGGAAAATGTTGGTTGGACACCTCCCATCTCTGGGTTTATTAAGATTAATTTCGATGGGGCTTGGCAGGCTTCAAACTGCATGGCTGGGTTACGTGTTATAAGAAGAGATGATATGAGAAACTTGTGTTGTGGTGGGCTAGCCGAAAAGAAAATCTGCCCTTGAGCTTTATGTGCTGAAGCTAAAGCTGCTAAATTCAAGGATGGTTTTTTTTTTTGTGGAGATTCACTATTATACTCAATATAGCAGCTCAAATTATAAAAAAAAACCATATATGAAATGGACTTTAGAAACACACCCAAAACCCATTTACAACATAACAAAAAGGCATTTAACTTCTTTTAAATTACAAAACTGCCATTGATTTCATAAAACAAATCCAACTCCAAAACCTCATAAAAAAAACCCAAAACACTCAATAGGGCATCAAAGTAATTTAATAATCAAAATTAAATTCAATATGGCCAACTATCATATTTTGGGTTTTTTTTTTTGGATTTGTTTATGGAAATTAAATTATGTAGGGTTTATTTATATTATTAATGCTAAGAATGGGTATATGACTAAATATCTTTTTTTTTCACTTGGAATTTGATTGGACCATTTCATAATTGAATATGCTAATGAAAACAAGAACCCAGTGAGTGAGCCAAGAACTTGGAGAAATGCCACGGAGAGCGAGCCGGACTCCCAAGTTAGGTCACGTTTACAAGAAATAAGAAATTTTCCTTATTGAGGGCGTCTTTTTCTGATATATCATGAAGTTTCACTGTTTCACGTAATTGATTAATGTTAGTTTCATTGTTTCACCTAATGGCTCGGTGGGAATGCAATTTCAAACTTATTTCCTCATACGAAAAAAAAAAGAGATTAATTTTAATTTAGTGTCACGAACTCTTACCTTTAAGGCACGTTTGCATCAACACTCTCAATTTTAATAATTACATACCTTAAGCTTTTCAATTTTGTGTAATATGGTTCCGGCGTTAACTTCATCATCAAAATTTATGTTAATTGCTTGCGTGACAAGCTTGGGTCTCACCTATTCACTTCTTTCAATGTCAGTTGAAGGGTATTTTGTTTTAAAAAAAATGGTTTGGTATTAATGCTTGTAATGTGTTCTTCATGGGCGGGAAGACACCAATTACCCAAAAATACTCTTCAACTGACAACGAAATAAGTGAATAGGTGAGACTCATGTCGACCACACAAGCAATTAATGGAAATTTTGATGTCAAAGTTAACGCTAGAACCAAATTGCAAAAAATTGAAAAGCTTAAGGTATGTAATCGTTAAATTGAGAGTGGAGGGGAAAATGTGCCATAATGGTAAGAGTTCAAGGTACTAAATCAGAATTAACCCCAAAATAAAAAACTTATTTCCAAACTCCTAAACCTTTGAACTAAACGGGCCCTAAGTGATTAATGTTATTGACACTTATTGAGGGCGTCTTTATATGATATTTGTGGCGAAGTTTCACTGTTAGAGCACTTCCACCCGTGTGTCATGGCAAAAATCAAGGGGAGGCAAGGGGCAGTTACTGATCATGTGAATAGTGTCTGCCCTAGCAATTTTTTTGATGCATTCCCACCTATTGCCATGGCAACCCAAGGGCAACCACTATTCACATGAGATATGAGGAGAGGAATTTGTATGGAGTTTTGGTGCGGGAAGTGAAGAACATGGCTAGGTATTTATAGAAAAAAAAATCTAAATTTTTTGGTTTCTTTTTTCCTCTTTTTTTTTTCAATTCTTTTAGTATTTAAATTGGCTGCTGACGCCACACTAACGTTAGCTTGCCTTTAGCTCACCCTGACTCGATGGAGCCCACCTCTTGCCAAGATAGGATTTCAGTGATGGAATAGGTTTTGGGAGCTAGGAGCCCTTTGGACTAAGCTTACCGCTGAAAGTGCTCTTACATTTAATTTATTAATGTTATAGTTTGACCTAATAGATTAATGTTACCGACACTTTTTTTTAATAAGGAAATAAAAGAGTTACAACAACAAAAAACCTCCTGGACAAGAGATCCCAAGAAAGTCAAAATAAAAAGCAGTTGGAACAAATAAAGGAAGAGCATGCTCTCAAAGATGGGAAGGGGAAAGGTTGTGGCCAAACTTGGCTAAAAAGTTATGGACACGTGTTTCAATTATAATCTTTGAATGAGCGCCAAAATTATAATCTTTGAATATCAGAATTGACTAGAATCCAAATTCCTCTTCCAACTTGCACTCAAACGTGTTTAAATTGATTTTGGATGATTTGAAATAATTACATTGCACTTGAAGAAAATTCAACCTTGAAGAATACATTGTGCTTTGTGAGAAATTCGAAACCTTAAAAGAATGCAACAATTTTATTTTTATTTTTTAAAAGTCTTTAAAATCAGGAAAAAAAAAACAAACAAAACAAAGAAACCAACATGGCAATGGCTGCTTCAGTTGAGGGAGAAATATCAACAAAAGAAATCATTTTTCATACCTAACATTGCCTGCTTCAGTTGAGGGAGAACTATCAACAACAAAAAATCAATTTTCATACGTAACAAAAAAAAAGGAGAAAGCACGTGTGTTTTTGGTTAGAAGAGAAGACGTTGGAATGGGTGGTAGGGTATTGTGGAGATTTTCTGCCAACTAACGTCGACGGCTGACACTGACATCCCCATGCCAAGGAAGTGTTTCTCCTTTTTGTGATATTAGTTTCACTGTTCCATCTAATTAATTGAAGTTAATTTCACTGTTTCACTTATTTGTTTTTTAACCTCCTCTCTCTTCGTCTTTCTCTCTGCTTGAGACCAGCACTGTTTCACCTTTTAGTCTCGAACCAGAGACCTGACGGGTTTTGGCTTGGACCACAAATCCAACAGGCTACTTGAGACCAGCACTGTTTCACTTAATTGGTTAATGTTATCAACACTTTTTTTTATAAAATGAGGAAATAAAAATGTTACAACAGTGAAAAACCTCTTGGACAAGAGTCCCAAGAAAGTCAAAATAAAAGGCAGTTACAACAGATAAAGCAAGTAGGCGTGGGCACGGTCCGGTTTGGTCCGGTTTGACCCTCAAACCACGGCCGAACCAATTAAATTTTCACGGTCCGGTGTGGTTCGGTTTCACTTAAAATCAAAATGAAAACCAAACCAAACCAAACCATTCATAACCGGTTTGGTGCGGTTTGGTTCGGCCGGTTTAGGCATAAAACAACATGTCTTCCAGTAACATGCAAATGCTGCCAAAGTAACAAAGTTAACATGAAAGTTAACCAAATTTCCAGTAAAACAAAGTTCAACATACAATCCCACATTTGCATACAAATAGAAATAAGCTTCAATGGCTGCCAATTGATTAATACAAATCAAACCAAAAATAAGCATCAATGGCTGCCGTATCGTTTTTTCTGTAAGAACTTTATCAGAGCCATGCGAGTGTTATGGCTCATTTTCTTAGACTCTAATGCTGCACCCTCTTCAGATTCCTGTAGATGCACTCTCTTCAGATTGCAGCAACAACCACCACCTTCGAGTCTGACTCAAATTCATCCATTTTTGTGAGCAACTACAAAGACAGGAACAGTTTTTTTTTTATGAGAAAAATACCTTAATTGACACTAATAGAAAGTAAAAACGTACATACAAAGTACAAGGTGTTCACTGAAATCCAAATGTAAGATCGAAAAAAAAGAATACCAAAAAGCACAATAATATGGTTATTACTGCCTTATACTGTTCTGCATAATAGCAAGGATAGAAACAGGTAATATCAAAGCACTTAAAGCTGTAAGCCATATCACTTGTGCCCAATTTCAGAATTGAATTATGAAAAGTATACAATGGAGTAAATACTAAATCACATTAAAACAAAACCAGAAAGAAAAGAACAATCCTTAACAATAAGATATTTTGGGGAGGAGAATTCATACGGTGTATGAGAATCTTGAACAAGGATGCCATCAATCTACCATGACTTTCACGTTGAATTAAGTATAAAATACCTACACCAGATACATCATAAAATTATTGCAACATCAAGATAACCAAAACAAACTCGAACAATTAAAAGTAATATTATTGCACCAAAAATAAATTTGTGCAGCATTACTGCTTTCACAAACCTGTATGAAGCTGCATGAGTATATGTCCAAGGGAACTTGAAAGAGCTGTGAAAGATCCACGTTTAGAAGATTCCTTGAATTCTGCTACCTGTAGAAAAATTGAAGCAACACCCACATATCCCTCTCCCAATCTAATTGAAGACCCATTAATTTATAGAGAGAGAGAGAGAAAAGACGAAATGAAGACCCACACATCATCATCACCATCGCAGAACCTACTAGAAAAAAGACGAAATGAAGAAGACCCATATTTATAAAACCATCAAGTATACAGAGAGAGAGAGAGAGAGAGAGAGAGGTTACACTGGGGAGACGACGAAGAGGCCAAAGGTGATGACATTGTCTGCCAAAGGTGATGAAGATGGAGATGAATGATGCGATGAGATGAGAGTAGTGAGTGTTGTGTTGTGTGCGGCTAGGGTTAGGAAACGAAGGAAAGGCTGAGAGAAATGTGAGGGAGAGATAGAGAGAAACAGATCCGTGAGTTTTAGTTTTGGCTTTTGGAGTCCAATCATGTGCGGTATGGTGCATGATAACAATTACAAATAACCACTCAAGTCTTGCCACATGTAAAATATATTTAACAAATAATAAATTTATTTTTAATCAGTCCGGTTCGGTTTAGGACAGTTTACAAAATGCTCAAACCGCAGCCGAACCAAACCAAACCGGTTCGGATCGGTTTTTGAAACTGTTGACTTTTTCTTTGGTCAAACCCAAACCAAACCAAACCAATATAATCGGTTCGGCCGGTGTAACCGGATCGGCCGGATTGATGCCCACCCCTAAAAGCAAGGCGATGATATTGCATTAATCGAATTGAATAGTCTATTAGAGCAAAAATTATTCAAGTAGCAAATAAATATTTTCAAATTGCCACATAGGTCAACAAACTTTAATTTGAAGAGTTTAATTTACTACTACTATTAGACCCCTAAGAGTGGAATGATTTACAAACTTTTCAACATTTGACACGTGTCTATATGATCAAAGTATGATGATTTATTAATAATTTAAAAGTGATGGTAAGCATACGTCTATAATTAATGTGGCGAGAAAAATAATTTATTAATGATTTGATTTTGCCTGCATGTTTCGCTTTATTCCTCTTAGACATCAAAGTTTGTATATTTTGCATGGAATATTTGTTTGCCGCGACTGCCACCCATTGAAACAAACACAGCAAAATATATATATAACATCCATGGGATATGTCATGACCTTATTCTTTTGTTTTCTTTTGTGTCCTATGTATTGTTGGATTGAAGAAATTCTCACTTTGAAATAACAATGGAATTAAGAAATGTCTGTTCACTCCAAAAGGTGTGGTCAAATACGTTTTATATGGTTAGATTGTTGGCGTGCCTAAGCTTTGCTATATAAACCCCCTTCATTTATGCATGCCATTATCTGCAAACACAACCAAAACAACAACATCAAGTGGGAAATATTGCACCCAAAAAAACTATGGGATCTGAAACTCCTTCCACTCATATATTTCTGGTGTGTTTTCCAGCACAAGGACACATAAACCCCATGCTCAGGCTAGGCAAGCGCTTGGCTGCCAAGGGCATGTTGGTAAGTTTTTCCACCACTGAAAACTATGGCAAAGAGATGAGAAAAGCCAACAATGGCATCAGTGAGGAAGCCAAACCAGTTGGCGCTGGTTTTATCAGGTTTGAGTTTTTCCAAGATGGGCTTCCAGAAGACGACCCAAAACAAGCCGACTTGGACTACTATGCGTTGTCAACAACCCCTTCATTCCTTGGGTTTGTGATGTCGCCGTTGAACTTGGGATCCCTCAGGCCACGCTCTGGATTCAGTCCTGTGCTGTGTTCTCGGCTTATTACCACTACAACAACAAGACGGTGTCGTTTCCTACGGAAGCCGAGCCAAATATAGATGTTCAGCTGCCTGGTATGCCTGTTTTGAAGCATGATGAGGTTCCTAGCTTCTTGCACCCCTCTGATCCATTTCAGGTCAGTAGAACTATTTCTCTGCATACCAAATCAAATTCCGAAATTTTGGATCACAACTATGTGAAAATTTTATATTTTGTTTGTTCATGTTTCAGTCCAATTTGAAACTTTTTTGTTTCTAAGAGCATCCATAGTGAGAAGGTGTATTTTCGGGGGTGTAAAGCTACTTAAAACAAACCCCAACTCCAAAACCTCATAAAAAAAGCCCAAAACACTCAATATGGCATCAAAGTAATTTAATAATCAAAATTAAATTCAATAGGACCAGCTGTAATTTTTTGGGTTTTTTTGGGGTTTGTTTATAGAAATTAAATGGTATAGGGTTTATTTATAGTTTTATTGCTAAGAATGGAGAAATTATAGAATGATACCGTACTACCACGTCAGCTCGTGATACTCCCATTCAAAATTTAACATGTGTACAACTTTTTAAAGAAAAATTTAAAATTCAAACAGCTGGATTTAAAATCCTTTTTTCAATTTAAATTTAATTTAACAAAAATGGAAATATCTAAAATAATAATAAATAAAAAAATTCCTCAGCAACATCAACCCCTTCTTTCAACTTGCGACAAAGCCCCCACCCCACCCCCACCTTTCTGCCATGGCTGCCGCTGGTCTTTCTTTTTTCATGTCTTTGTGTTTTTCTCTCTCCCCCTCCCTCTTCCTCCCTCTTCCTCCCTCCTCTCTATTACGGGTAGGGTTCAAGGAATTTAGATTGAAACTTTCTTGGGGGTGAGTTTATGGTCTTTGAGGAATCCAAGCTTTCAACATATATCAAGAGCAAACTCATTTGCCATGGGCTGTCATCATATTCACAGATAGAGAGACAGATAGTCATGACAGGGGGCTTCGTCGCCGTCGATGAGGCAAATGATTTTTGGGTTTTTATTTTTCTTTCTTTTTATTTGTAAGTGTTTAAAATTCTTTTATTTTTTTTTTAAAGGGTAAAATGAATACTCTAGTTGTCAAAAAGTTATACACATGTCAAATTTTGAATGGGAGTATCACCAGCTGACGTGGTGGTACGGTACTATTCTATAATTTCTCGTAAGGCTTTTATTATTGTTGGCTGCTTCAAAATTAAATTAAAAACCTTTCTGCCCGTTATCTATAATATTATCAAAATGCTATTAATTGACAAAAAACAATACACCCATTAAAGACAGAATTTGTTAAACCGAAACCAAAACTGAATCCATAGTAAATATTTCAAAATAACCCAATGAGTAGCAATAAACTGTTCCAATGACATTGAAGTAAATTTTGATAATCTTCTTTTTTTTTTACGTTGGTTAATTTGGCCAGTTGATCAGGGCAGTAAGTATGGTCAGCCTTGAGTCTGGACTCAAGAGCGACATTCTAAAGCTTTGCATGAAGAGGGCCCCAAATTTTTTATATCTATATAAAATACATATGGGTTAATTGTTCATGCCCATATTAAATGGATTTCTTAGAATTTAATAACACAATGACCCAAATAAAAATCACTTTAAATATTTAACAATACAAGGACTCACACATTTATAATTGAACATTAATAAAATATTTTTTTTATTTTGAAACAACAAATACCCAATTAATCGAACACTTTCTTCAAGAAAATGTTTAGTACTTCTAGTTTGATGACTTTCATGGTTTTATTTATTTATTTATGTTTTATGATTCATGTTCTTTTGTTATTTTAGTTTAATATAATTACCATAATTAAACCAAAAAGAAAATATATACACGTGCATCAAAAAATTTCTTTTTTGCTAAACTATGATTATAAAAAATAAAAAATAAAAAAAGGAAAAGGGCCTCATCTTAATTCATGCCCTTGGGCCACTCAAAAGTCAGAACCGGCCTTGACAGTGAGTTCGTCTCCTTGCACCCAAGTTCGAATATCTTTCTCATAAATTAGATTAATTTAGAGTAGTTTATATTATCGTTTGTATTTTTTAAAAAGGGTTAATTGTTTTATTAGCCCTTGAACTTAGACCCGATTTGCATTTGAGTACCTCAATTTCCAAAATGGTTCCCGTGGTCCTTTAACTTCACTTTCATTAGGACAAATGGTCCTACCATCAATTTTGTTAACTTTTTTTTGTTAAATGCAGGGGCAAAATGATATTTTTGTATAAAATTTGATTAAAACATGAATACAAAATTATAAAACTAAAAAATTAAAATTAAACTCTCTCTCTCCCCCTCTATCCCGATTTCTACTCCCCCCAAACTTAATTTTTCTTTTTTTTTTCGTTGGTTTTTATTTGATTTTCTTTCATTGTTATTTTAAAGATAAGATTTTTTATTCATTTTCCTCAATTTAGGGAAGCATCTATTTGTCGTATACCTATCTTAGAAAGCATCAGCTAGGCCTTTTGGTGAGTGTCAAGCCTCTTTGGTACAAAAGACTATTTATGCAGACAAGAATTTTATAGAGGATTGGTTGGTGGATATTCTGCTAAAATATGATATTTGGTTTGAATATGTTAGGTTAGGTTTTATTCTTCTCCATAAGGAGGTATATATAAGAGTTTACATGAGTGCTTTACAAAGAATTAGATACAGTAAAGGATTAGGAAAGTATCTCCTAATTATACAATGATTTGACAACTATATAAAATAGGAAAGCAAATCCCTTAATTAATCAAGGAAATAAATCTCCTTGATTAATTAGGAGACTCACTTCAACACTCCTCCTCAAGTTGGTGCATATACATCACAAATGCCCAACTTGGTAAGTGAGTCATGAAATACTCTGCCACAAACACCTTTGGTTAAGATATCTGCCAGTTGATCTTCTGATTTTACGAATGGTAGGTGGATGATGTTCTTCTCAATTTTTTCTTTGATAAAATGTCTATCCACCTCAACATGTTTGGTTCGATCATGTTGAACTGGATTATGGGCAATATCAATGGCTGACTTGTTATCACAATGTAACTCCATTGGCTTTTCTGGCTTGAAACCCAATTCTCATAGGGGAGGGGTACCATTAGCATTAGACACCACCGACGGAGTGGATGATTTGCGATTAATAAGTTAGTCAGGATCAAATGTCATGTGATTCGTAGCACCCGAGTCGATAATCCATGTGGATTTTTGAGAGGACGTATGAAAAGTAGAACCTTTGGTGGTGTTGATAGAAGCACAAGTCCGGGTAGCCGAGTTAGTAGGATTGACCGCATGCTTCTGTGAGTCTGCAATAAGGGGGAGAATCATAGGGTTTCATGACATCGTAGCGGAAGTAAAATGTGATATGAGAATGTGAGGGCTTTTGATTAGAGGAATTTGATTTGAGGAATTTGATGTGGGAATTGGATTTGAGAGGTATGTGTATAAGATTTGAGGGTATGTATTTAGGGATTTTGATAGGAGGATTTGAGGACTTTAGATTTGAGGGATTTGGATTTGGGGAAAAATATGAGGAATTTGATTTAGGGTTTTGGATTTGAATATGAGAAATTTGAGATAAGGCAAAGACAACAACAGCAATGGAAAACTACAATGACAAATTCTTCCATATGAACTTCAACTAATTCACACAGACACAACTTCTCTTCACTCCACCTTTCCCCTTGAAGAGAAGGGGTCGTCGGAGTCAAGAAACAAGCAATTTCTTCATGGAAATACGTCAAGGTAATGGGGCAAGCAACACATTTGAGAGAGATATGCTATAAGAAAGAGAAACATATCCTTAAATTGCAGAGAAGAACACAAGCACAGGTTACAAGAGAACCTGGCTCTGATACCATGCTAAAATATGATATTTGGTTTGAATATGTTAGGTTAGGTTTTATTCTTCTCCATAAGAAGGTATATATAAGAGTTTACATGAGTGCTTTACAAAGAATTAGATACAATAAAGGATTAGGAAAGTATCTCTTAATTATACAATGATTTGACAACTATATAAAATAAGAAAGCAAATCTCTTAATTAATCAAGGAAATAAATCTCCTTGATTAATTAGGAGACTCACTTCAACATATTCCTATTATGTGGTGGATGAACAAGAAGCAGCTGAGCAAGAGTTTGTTGCGCAAAAGTTTGCTGAGCACTTGTTTGTTGAGCAAAAGTTTGCTGAGGAAAGCATTTGTTGGGGAAGAGTTTGCTGATCAAGAGGAGGCTAAGCATAATTGAATTTTTGTCCTTCTTTGTTTGACACATTGGCTATTGTTAATGAGTTCAAATGCTAAATCCACAGATGGAATAATTCAGGGGGTAAGTTCAAAATGTGTCATAATTCAAGGGGCAAAACTACACTTTTTCTTATAATCTTTTATTATTTCTTTCCACATATGACTCATTTGGATTTCAAACAAGTATAAAATGTGAAACTCACTCCGTTGATTTTACTACCAGTTGACATTTACAACTATAAAAACAAGAAGCACAACTTTTCCACACTAAAATTTGCTGGATTTGCCACTAGTTGTCACGAGATCACCAAATGACACACCTCATGACAAAAAATACGATTGTTCGTATTTTAATTAATTGCTGTAGAAAATATTAATTGTTAATTGGTTTGTGAATTTATCTTTTTGAAAATGGGATTTGTAAAAACATTATTTCTACCTTTTCTGTGCTGCCGAAAACAGATATTTATCATTGACTGGATCATCCATGCTAATTCTGTAGGTCAAATTATGACCTTTTCCAAAATGCGACTTACTTTTACGTGTAGTTTTTTGGGTCAACAACTTGTACGTGTTGAATATTACTACTGAGTACTGACATCTTTAGGTACAATTTGAGTTGTCTTTTATGAAGAGTTTCCATGGTTTAAGGGATCGGTCGGAAATGATCCATTGGTTCCATCTCTTGATATATTATTTAAAACCCTCCCGTGTTTGATTTGGAACACTTCGAAAAAGGCTTCAACCAAACGCTACATATTGCATGCAAACACAAAAATATCTTACCTAACGCTACATATTGCATGCAAACACAACTCAATAGTAAAATCGGTAAATATCTTATATTATAGAATCATTGAATTTGTTTGGTTTCTTAATTAAATTTCCCCATAGCCCAAGAGGACTAAGTCGGTGATGACTTCATTCGATTTGAATTCTTCAAAGATGGGTGGGATTGAGGACAAGCCCAAGTGCCAAGACCTCGTCTTGTACTTGCTACAATTGGGTCCCGTTTGGTCATCGAATGGATTTGAGGAGAAATTACTTCTCATGTCATTTCTCAAAGGATGGAAATTGAAGATTCATTTCTCATGTTTGATGCCATCCTTTTTGGGACTGGACTCGAAAATCTTATATTTTAAAAAATTCTCTTTTTTCAGTGTCTTTTTTTTTCAGTTTCTTTTTATTTTTTTCATTTTCTTTCTTTATCAGATAAAATTCATTGTTTTCATGTAAGAAGAAAATCTATCTTTTTTTATCATACAATATTTATATATAATAAAAAAAGATTATTACAAGAGAAAAAATATTGTAGTTATCCAAAGAAAATGCCAATTTGAAATAAAAGAAAAAAATCGATAGTATAACTTCCAGATCCAAGAAAATACAAACTCAAAACAACATTAAATAAAAAATAAATAAAAAGGGATGATGCAAATTCTGGAACGAAAACTAGATATGAAAGATCTTCAATGAAAAGTGCTTCAATATTGGAAGGGAAAAAGAAAGATGAATGATTTTTTTTTACAAAGATATCAAAAGAAATGAAACCCAAAAAACCGACTCGGAAGATTAGCTCGTTTCTGCGTTGGTCTTCTAAATCAATGCTCAACGTGCGTTTTGAAAGCTAGCGTATGCTGGATTGTTATCCCGAAAAAAAAATATTTGAATCCTAACCAGTCCATGATCCATTTAAGCCCTGCCAAACAACGGACTGAACCCATATCCATTTTAATTGGATATATCCAATCCAGTCTAGTCCACCAAACATGGCATAATGGGATTACAGCCTCTCATGGGGTTACTTAGAAAGAAGGGCATTTCATCTTTATTCAAGACATGGTTTATAATGTTGTGTCGTCCTTAAACACGTGATCAAACCTAGACGATTGATCTATATGCTCACACTGTTCCACACTTGTTAAGTGCAAAAAAAAAACAAAAATAGGCATGCTTAAAAAAGAAACATAAAATCATTTTGGGATTAGGCAATGTAACTTGGAGCATGCTCATCTTTTAGCTTGCAAAATATTTTTGGAGGACGTCTAATGATCTAATCATTGTTTGTTAGGAAGGCAATGAAAATGACCAAGTATATATAATCCCCACTCTACCTAACGAAGAAAGCCAACATCGCAACTTGGAACTCATTAATTGAGTGTTGTCATTGTTAATGACAAATACATTTGTAAACTTTGGATTGCCAAATAAAAAAAGTAAAATAAGGTTGTGCAACTAATTAATGTGCAAAACCTTATAATAAAAAATCACATTTGACTTTAAAAAAAAAAAATAGAGTTTCAATCTTATGCCAAATATAGGGGCCTAAATTATTTTAAAAAAAACCTATATGAAATGGACTTTAGAAACATACCCAAAGCCCATTTGCAAGAGGCTTTGAACTTCCTATAATTTACAAAACTGCCATCGATTTTTATAAAACAAGCCCAACCTCAAAACCTCATAAAAAAAACCAAAAACACTCAAAACAAAAGGGTAAAACCGGAAATTAGTATATTAAGTAAACTCAAAAATAGGACAGCTGGTAATAGTAGGGTTTTTTTATAGTTAATTTATAGAAATTAAATGAATCAGTTTGGTTAGCCTAATCCAACGATTACGAGATACGATCTCACCTAAATGCCATATATAAAGCCCTCATTATAGAATTCTTGTTGGTTTATAATGTTGGCCACATTGTATCTAGACCCACTCTGTTTGTGGGCCTAAGTCCGCTTTGTCCTTGGTAAATTTCAATTGGATTTGTTCTTATATTTATATTTTATCCACAACTTACTGGTTTAATGTGTTCAGTTGCCCCATTATGCTAGAACACTGGGTGTTTACCTGATGGGTGGGTGTTATTACCTAATCAATGGGTAAATATGCCAGAGAGTTACATTTGTGTTGAATCATTAGTACTTTCTTTGATTTGTATTCTACCTTTTAGATTAGTGTAAATTGGGTACAAGAATAAAGCACATCGCAAATTGGGTACTTTCTTCGATTTCGTTCCTTACGCATCTTTTAGGTGAGCCAACATCAACAGGTTTTGGCTTATTCATTAGTTTGTTGTACTAAATGTAAACTTTGAATCAACATTGTTAAATATATATTGTTCAGGTTTTCATGACAGACATATCACAGTACTTCAATTTTTCTGATGTTAAATGGCACTCAGGGAAACATTAAGGTTTGGGTGACATGCAATAAGACCTTAAAAGAGTCTTAAGATGTTTCCTCTAGTCTTGTCTATCATCAGAACCTCATTAAACAAGGCTATAGATAGTTCTGATTTTACAGGTACTACTATATGCTTATAAGCTCTGTCCAGTTTTCTTTGGTTTTAGTCAAGCATAAAAACCCAAGCAGAAACTCTTATTTGTCACATGTCCATGGAGTTATAATAATTGGAGGGAAGTACATGAATTCAAACATAGGCTTAGCCCTCTGTTAATAGAATCTCACACAATCTATTCATTCTCACATTATCATTTCTTCTGAACACAAAGCTTGTCTATTGATCAAGACATGGGTATTCCATAAGCGGCTACTATGGCTTGGATTAGATAGAATGTCTCAACTTGACTGTCCAGAGTCTTTGGAAGCCATGTTTCGTCGACGGACAGGTTAGGGTTTGTATCTATCTCATCTTATTTCTTACTTGGTATTGAGTTTAGTCAGAAAAAGCAGATTACAATTATCTCATTGCTCTGCCTCTTTTTTTTTCTTTTTTTTTTGCGCTTTGGATAAAGAGTGCAGTACTCATGAAAAGTACCAGTTGACATGTACAACTATAAAGGCAAGAAGCCAAGAGCCATCATGAACTTAAATTTTTCCATGCTAGAATTTGCTTGAGCAAAAGCTGAGACTAAATTTTCTGATTTTTGAGACTAAATGTCAATATTACTTTTATATGTTGGAATTCATTTGTGTAAGATGTACATGTTCTTGATGTATATATCATCCTAGAAGATCTAAAATTCATCCTATCACCTAAATCTACCTAATATATATGTCAATTCCTTACAACTATAAAGACAAGAAGCACAATTTTTCCATACTTACAATTTGCTGGAATTGCCATTAGTTGTCACTAGATCACCAAATGACACACCTAATGACAAATAATATGAGTGTTCGTATTTTAATTATTGTTGTAGGAAATATTAATTGTTAATTGGTTTGTGAGTTTTTTTTCGAAAATGGGATTTGTAAAAACATTATTTCCCCCTTTTTAGAGAGTGAGAAAGGCTTGGGTGGAGTACGGGTGGGTAGGGGTGGGCATGAATTGGGTTGTGTCAATTTTGGTCTCAATCTGTAACCCAACTCGATATATAGCGGTTTATGATTTCTTGGACCCAAGACCCGCTCATTATTAAGCTAACCCAACCTTTTTGTAATCAGGTTAGGCGGTTTGGTTGGGTTAACTCAAAATTAAGCCTATTTTAAAGTTTTGGTTCCAACCCTTAACCCAACATGTGCATAGTGACTTGTGATTTTTTGAACCCAAGACATACTCATTATTAAGTCAACCCAACCCAACCCTCTACTGATCGGGTTGACTTGAAATTGTGCCCACCCCTACAAGATGGAAAAAAACTTACATGTAATGGGGATAGCACTGTTTTGCTATCCCCCACCAATAACATAATGACATGTGAAAAATTATCCTACGTGTCATTGCGTTATTGGCTGGGGTTAGCAAAAAGTGTTATCTTTGTTACATGAGAGTTTCTCTCATGCCACATACTACTATGGAGTGGAAAAAATTATATGGCAAAACCTAATTAGGACCACACAATAATAGGATATGTGGCTTATCCGTAGTCAACCCATTTTTACTACGACAAACCTATGGCTTTTGCTAAGATTGAGCACGGATTTAACAGTGGCTAATATTATGTTTTTTTAGTAGTGTAATCGATTTGGCATAGAATGGAGATGTGGCCGATCAAAGTGCTAATTGATATGGCATACAAATCTTAAAGAAATAACTGTCAGGAATCTAAATGAAAATAGAGTTCATTCACATTAATCAGAGTGAAAAACATTTTGATTACGAAAATGTCCTTAAACAAAATATATTTTATTTCCAAGGACTATTACAATTTTTCATATGAAAAAAATTATTTGTGACGGGTATTTTTGGCATGAAAAATTTGATTCCCTTTCACCCTTTTCCAATCCCACTTCCACTCTCCAGAATCAAATCTCTTCAATATCAGGAATTAGGAATCAGGAATCAGGAATCAGATTTGTTGTGAGCCCCATGTTACTTTTCATTCTGCCAATGTAAGTAAACAAAGAAGTCATTCAAAATGGGAATGACTCCTATTCTACCTATTCCCATTCCGGTTTTGTAAACATGCCCTTATAAGATAAACTTCTCTATCATTTATACTCACATGATTCACGTGATATGAGAAATAAAGAGAGAAAAATACACAACAATGAATTAGTAGATTCTCATAATTCAATAGATGCCAAACTTATCACAACGATGTATCGTTTTCGCATTCATGTGAGTTAGAATTTGGATCTCAAATAAAGGCAACTACCATTAGACCACTTAATGTAAACATGTGCTTTGTAAAATTAAACTATCGATATGTTGGACATAATTCATGCCTCAGTCATAACCCCACTAGGAATAGGACCACTACTTCCCATGACTCAACTCTTGTGACATTTTATACGAATATCAGTTGTACGTGTACCAAACATTAGATAGTCAAACGTGCCAAGAGGCTAATATTACCGTGCGCACACTTACCAAAATTTGGAGACACTAAAAACAACTTGGGAAAAAACAAAAGTACTTTACGACTAGTTGAATTTCTCACCGTTCATACCTTATGACTAGGATGCTCTCTTTGGGGCTTGTGATATTCTTTGAATTTTTTTATTTTTTAAAGAACATCGATAAATATTCTTTTATTCTTAATTCTCAATGTAATATTGCATTTTCTCAAATAATGTTACATAAATCTAAAACCTAGAAGAAAACTCAAATCCATGAAAAAAAAACAAACCGTAACCCAATTCTTCCACATACTACAAACATTTAAAAAATAAAATAAAAAAATTTAGTTTTCCACCTTCAAACTAATTTTTTCTTACATGGAGCCAATTACCTTATTTTTTTTATAAATAAAACCCAATTCTTATGAGTAATAAAATCCGATGACTAGGATCCAACTAAGTAAGTTATCTAATCAAACTTAAAATCCTAGGAGTACTGCTATTTCCACCTCATGTCTTATTTTCTCATCCACCTTATTATCTTCAAAATTTTAAAGACAAATTTACCTCTTTATAAAATGACTTCTAAGGACTTAGGGAAAAGGCCTCAACTTTCTTTAAAACATGTATTCAAAATATTTTAAAAGCTACAAGGCAGGGAATAAAAAAAATTATAAGATCTAGAAAATCAAAATATTAGACTAAAACATTTATCCCGTCCATCAAACACAACTTAATCCTCTCGAGGAATTTTGTTGCTTTATTAATTTGAGATGGGATCTGGTTTATATGCTCGCGCCATGCTGCCAACTTAATTGCCATGAACAGATTAAGTTAAAGGTTTTACAATTGACTTCAACTAATTAATACATGCATTTTACTTAGGCATAAAAAGAAAATTTTAATTAATACTTACCAATGGCCGGCAAATGAGCAAAACATGTGAACCTTCGCTTTTTAAATTGTAAAAAGTTTATAGCTTTGGAAAAAAAACAAGTACATGTACTTGTTCTGGTGTAGTGACATTAATTTACTTAAAATATTAAGTTATTTTTATATACAAGTAATATTTTAGATTATACAAAATTAATCTAATTTAGAAGGAGGAAAAATCGAACTTAGGTGCAAGGGCCGAATTTACTGTCATGACCAAGTCACTTACCTAACTTACGTTTGCAAAATCTTAAGTCATTTTTAGATTAACCTCGAATTTGTCAACATTTTCTAACTCGTACACAAACTTGTATAAAATACAAATACCATCTTGCGTGGACGGTGTGAATTTCACATTTCACTTTCCTGAAAATGAGTGACACGTTGATAACCTCGAATTTGTCACCATTTTCTAACTCGTACACAAACTTGTATAAAATACAAGGAAAATGCTAGGGAGACCAACTTGGGAGACCAACTTGGGATACCAACTCTCTAATAGAGCGTGGGACCCATTGTATTGGTGGGCTCCACCTCTATTAGAGAGTTGGTACCCAAGTTGGTCTCCCTAGCATGACCCAAAATACAAATACCATCTTGCGTGGACGGTGTGAGTTTCACATTTCACATTCCTGAAAATGAGTGACACGTTGATCGAAACGATAATGAAAGATTATAAGCCATAAAGAATTTGAAAAAAAAACTTCTACGGAATTGACAACTTTAATAATGTAATGTGCGAACATGAGTGGTTTGAAAAGTCCAGTCCACGCCATATACAATATTTGTTGTGGCATGGGAATAGAGACACCTTGAAGTGATAAACTCAACCACGGAATTGAGGAAAATGAAATAGAATATCCCATCTATGTTCCTACAACTTAATATATACAACAAAATGATGAAATTTCGGGATGATGGCGCTAAACATGCAGAGATCATGGCGCTTCATTTCGGGATGAAATTTGCTCGGAATGCTTGCTTTTCTTATATTTTAATTGAGTCTGATTCACAAGGGGTGGTAAATGATGTAAAGATGGATGAGGAAGAGTCGTGGGCATCCGATGGGCATCTTATTGATGATATTAAGAGGAGTCTACAACATTTTGAAGAGGTCACTATCTCTTTTAGTCCAAGAGGGTGTAACCAAGTAGCCATTTTCTAGCAAGGCATGCTCTTGATTGTGATACTATGGTAACATGGATTGAAGAGGTTCCCTTCTGGCTGGAATCAGTTGTAAATGATGACATTGTTGTATCCTCTTAATTGTTATCAATGAGTTCTTCTTTCCCAAAAAAAAAATATATATATATATATATATACAACAAAATAAAGTGAAGCTCGTATACGTGTACATATGCAAAGATTAATCCAGCAGAAAATGAAGTTGGTCCATTGTTGCCTTAATGAAGACAAGTATAACCTAGGTGCATGGCCCTCAATCTGGTCTCATAAAGAAACTGTGTCTTTTAAAGCTCATTTCCTTTCTTCTTCTTAGTTCATCACTTCGAGAAATTTGATCAATTTTTGGGTAAGTTAAAACTTACGATAGTTTCATCTTTTTTCTTTCTTTTTTCTGGGGTTTCAATCGTATAAAAATCTTTTCAGGGTAAATTAATTACAGAATCGAAATTCACTTAATTATATTTTAAGAACACACATAGGAGTTGGATTCCATTTTATATGACGTGAGACAACACTAGTTAACGCCGGGCTGGTTCATGTCCTGCAAAATGAGATCGTATTCGTGTAATGTTTATTGAGAGAACTTAGGTAGGGGCTCTTTTAGTGTCATGAAAAGAAATACATAGTTTTATTTATTTAGTTATACATAATATAGTTTAAACTACTCTAAAATAATCTAGTATATTGAAAGGCGCATTTAAACTTGAATGCAAATAATCTAGTATATTGAAAGGCGCATAATCTAGTATATTGAAAGGCGCATTTAAACTTGAATACAAGAAGACGAGCTGACCAACTGGCCTAATTAACCCACGTCAGCGAGAAGAAGTATAATGGTTAATCGAGTTGAGAGAGCTGAACTTGAATGTCCTCAAAATAATAATTATTGTCATAAATACAGAACATAGCACACATAATTAGCTACAGTAGCCTACATATACATATATAGGCTTTTTAATTGAAACTTGTTCTAAGCAACAGACGTGATCTTGCTAATCTCGTTCAGAAAATCTTTGAGACTCCGGTCGGAGGAGCCACCCTCTGCCACCGC
>NW_018921752.1:162428-187487 GCF_002207925.1 Prunus avium
GGAGGGAGGGAGAGGAAGGGGGAGGGGAGGGGGAGATAAGTAGTATATAGATCAAATAGAACCTGTTACGGAAGTTAGCAAGTCATTGCAGTCAACATGGCCATCACATATTGAATCCAAAAGGTTGACTCCCCAATCACTACATATAATGTACAGATGATAACAAGATTAGTACTAATGAAACCTCATAACATTTGAGCAAAAAGAAAACTAGGGAAAAAAAGGTGGACAAGATAAAGCAAAACCTTCTAAAGTTAAGTTCATGGATGCCCATAGCAAGAATCATCTGAAAAAAATGAACATATGCATCAAATTTATCCCCAGGATCCATTCATACAATTTAGCTCGAAGCAGATCAGGAATACCTGATCAAGATGCATATTAACCATTCTAAGTACAAATTTAGCAGTGATATGTTCCAAGTACGATATTGGACAGAAAAGAGCGGCAGCTTCAACCATTTCTGCTATATCCAGCTGGGTGAGAGCAGCTAAAGACATGATTGTTCCCTAATAACATGAACAAATTAAGTTCACACTAAAACAAGGAGCAGAAAGGCAGGTGAGGAGTAGATGAAGAGGTGTAAGACCTGTGAATGTCCAACAATAAAGACTTTGGAGTTTGTTATCAAATATATGTGGTGTATCATTTCTGCCAGATCATATTCAGCCAATTCCTGCCAACTCCAATCCCAAAAATTCTGCAACAAAGCGTTAACCAAGTATCTTCAGATTACAGATAAGCAAATTAAGCATTAAGGACTTCAAATATGATCATTCCGTTAAGACCAAAAAAAAAAGGATGTAATGTATATGATCGTTCCCTTTGTCCACTAACTTCAAAACCGGCTCAGATTGCCAATAACCAACATGAAGTCATGTTGAGTGTATAAATTAGCACAAACGTTCTAGAAATTAAAAAAACCTAAATAGTGAAACAAGTCTTTTATCAAGGAAATCAGGTACATACTGATATCTCTGAAAAGGGAGGAGCCTATCCATAAGTGTATTCCTTTTTAAATCTGGTTTATCTGTTCCCTCTATCCAATTCATTATTGTCATCGCTCAACCATGAAATATTGAGGCAGGAAGAGCAAAGGGGCTTATTCATATGTGATTCTCAGTACGCGTTATATACACATCCCTGTAAATTATCCCAGATTTTTCATTGACAGAACAATCACGGGGACAATCCAAACTTTCCACATACAACTAATACGCATAAATTACTGGAACCACATCTTATCATTGAATGAAATAAATGACATTATAACTGCAAGACAGAAAAATGTGTATGCTATATAGACCTTATCATCTTCTGATAAAGATACGTGTCCATGACTCCAACGTGTTCCACGCACATTTCCTACCCATACATCAAAACCTTGATCTGCAAGGACAAAGCCCATTGATTCTTCTGGAGAATTTAAAAACCATGCATCGCCTGCCTGTTTGAAATTCAAAACTGGGTAGCATAAGATCAAGCAAAATTAACTAAGTGCAATTGAATTTCAAGTACACTATAGCCTAATCAAAATTCATCTCACTTGTGTTCAACGCTTTACCACATATGTTCTTTTCATGAAAGAAATATAAAATATAAAATATAAAAAATTGAAAACTAAACTTCAGACCACGGACAACAAAAAGTCTGAATTAAACAGTCAAATTCCAATATCATACATTTAACATGGCATTACAACATTTCTAGAGCCTGCTAAAAAGATTGGAAGGAGCTATTCTACTTAGGCTTCTCACCAATTAGTATGCAGATTCCATACATCAGTACTACTCATGGTCATTAGAGGTGTGCATTTGTTTGAGTTCTTCAGCTATAGGGAAAATAAAATCCCCCACCAAAGCAATCTCATCAGCTCTTGAACCCTCAAACCCCAAAGACAACACAATAATGAAAAAAGACTTTGATTAATTCAGTTAAACAGTCGAACAGATGCAGCCTAAAATCATCTGTTTTTTCTACATTTTCTAAAGCCTCTTTAACAATTAGGAATCATAGCATAAAATCATTTGCTTTATTCATCCAAGAGCAGTGCTATAACTTTAAAGCTGCAAGTGATTGTTTCAAATTTCAAATATAACAGGTCACAGGCTCACAAAGCATACTCCCAAAGTAATTGCAAGTGTAAATTCAACGTCTTATTTTGCATTTGTTAAAGTTTAGTGATGAAAATTCAAACTTCACCATGAAGAGTCCATGTTGAAGCAGCACCGGAGGACCCAGCTGGGTTCTCAAATCCCCACTTCGAGACGACACGCGTTGAAGACCCAATAAGTAGCCATCTTTCGTTTGAATCTGCAGAAGAAAAAAAACCAAGAAACAACGAACTTTGAGCATCTGGGTTTCTGGGTATCTCAAAGCTACTCACTTTATCTCAAATTTAACAATCAAATATGAAAATGGGCAATTTTGTAGTGAAGTAATACTCACTTTGTGCTCGGAGCAAGAGTACCCCGAAGGCTCAATGAGCTCCAAACAGAGAGACTGCTGCGGCAAACGACGGCGGCCGAGATTGTAAAAATCGGCCGAGTTTTGGGCGATTTCTGCTGCGATTTCAGAGGTCAAGAGACCGGCCAGGAAAGCTGCCACCACCACCACCACCACTGCCACAGGCCTCGTCATTTCTGTCGGTCAGTGGTTGATTGAGTGAGCAGGAAGGGAATGATCGGAACAGGGTTGCATGGCGTTCATATCCTGTTTTCGATTGGATTCGAGGTGTGTGGTTTACACGCGCTTTGATGGAGTGATACGTACAGCCAACTACCCACTGGGCGGTCAAATTGACCCGGATGCTAACGGGTTTGGGTTGGTCTCGTAATCACCTATCCATGGATATTGGACTTTAAACAAGGTGTATAATGGACTGGACCTAACTGAAACTCAAAAATTCAAACTTGAATTTCTAAGTTGGGCTGGATCCGGCAAATCCCCTTTACAAATTACACTCTTTCACTACCGAACAAATAAAAAAGGAATATTTTGCAAGAAGCTCGGATCTCAAGTGGTTAAAAAACAATTACTTATGCACTCGAAGTCCTATGTTCAAGTCTCGTCTCACAATATCACTTGTATAAACAAACAAAATTAGAATATTTTCGGGAAAAAGAAACAAATAAGAAGAAAATTTATTTTTTTTAATTATTTTTAAATACAAACGATAGTCTAAACTACAAGGGGGAGGATATCTCACACACACTACTAATGTGCCATGAGAGTTCGAACCTAAGAATACTAATCTACAAGTCAATGCCCTTTTCCACTAGGCTAGACCCATTGACAATAAAATTTATCCTTAGAAATTGATTATACAAATGAGAACTCTCCATAGTGTTTTTAGAACCACTTATTCACTCTAAAAAAGTTATCATGCAATTGCTAATTTTCAAAAAAAAAATATATATCATGCATTTATTTTATATTAACTAAATAAATGAGTGCATAAACTATTATAATATGGCACACTCTACAGCCATTTTCACTTTGAGGGGGGAGGAAGCCACTGTTCTTCCTCCCTTCTCCCCTCCATTTCTCCCTTCTCCTCTTTTCCCCCATTTTAAGAGATAAAATGTTTCCCTTATTTATCTTTGTTTTGTAATGATTTTCCTCCACTCATCACAAACGGATGCGTCTCGACATCGGATCTCCAC
Source organism: Prunus avium (assembly GCF_002207925.1). The sequence goes on from NW_018921752.1 coordinate 166,094, forward strand.
CTACATTTCAGTGTCGGATCTCTACCGCCATCCTTTCTGCGGGTTCTTCATATTTAAAATAAGTCGCATAGACTCTTTGGATTTTCTGTGTAGTTTTCACATTTCATTTGTTAGAGTTTTATTTGTATTGTTATGACTTAGTTTTTTCAAACTTTATCTATTTTTAGTTTTTCTGAGTTTACATTCTTAATTGGGATGCCTATGCTAGAATTTCTTCAATCATGCATGATCGTTAATGGAGGAGCCTCATATTATCTTAATTTTGATATTAAATCGCTTCATTATTATAATTGCCATTTATAACTCTTTTTTTATTCAATTATAAATGCAATCCTAAAATTTATATTTTAAAAAAAACTATTATAATGGCTTCTTACGACTGTGTGAATAACTAAATAAATGAGTGTATAGACTATTACAATTTACAATGTCTTATTTCGAGTGTGAGAAATTTTTTTTTAAAATTTTATTCTTGAAGGGCATTCCAACATTTAATAATGCAAACAATAAATCTAGTTGGTCAAACGTTACAATAGTTTATATATATAAGGTTAGAGAATTGAGATAAAGCAGGTTTTGTTGGGAGTCAGGTTTTTATTTTATTGGCAAGTTTGAGCATCCTTATTTGTGTTTCAGTTTTTCCTGAATTGGAGAATCCGGTGCCATCCATGCCACAGGGCCAATATCACTTGGCCAATGAGAAAAGCCAGAACCAGACCAGATTCATTGCATTTGCACCAATCAACCAAAAGTCTCCATTTTTCTATTTCGTCGGATAAAAAAGTCCACAACTTTCACCATCCAAAGATTCCAATTCCAACGTTATCGTTATTCAGACCTTTATCTTCTCAGTTCAACCTCTGAACTCTTAACTTTCTCACCCCTCCCCTTCATCGCCGCCACCACACCATGGCCTTCTCTGAGTTTCGCCCACTGGACGAGAAGGTCCTCATAGAATACATAAAGGCCACACCTTCTCTCTCTTCTAAGCTCAACAACAAGCTTGACAACATAACAATCAAAGAAGTGGGTGATGGCAACCTCAATTTCGTCTTCATCGTCGTTGGCTCCACTGGTTCTTTCGTCATCAAGCAAGTAATGGTTTTTCACCTTTTGGGTAGTAATGGATTGTTGGTATTTGATCAAATTTAATTGGATCCAACTCCAAAATGTTCAACTTGGGTTCTAAGCAGTTAATGATTTTTCAACATTTGGGTAGTAATGGGTTTGTGGTATTTGATCAAATATTTCTGGACCCAACTCTAAAATGTTCAACTTGGGTTCCAAGATTTGACTTTGATTGGAGAAAATTAAAATCAGTAAGCTTTTCTTGTCCCCTGACGAAATATGCTGCTGGGTTTTTGCAGGCTCTTCCATATATTCGTTGTATTGGGGAGTCATGGCCAATGACAAAGGAAAGAGCATATTTTGAGGCATTGGCACTGAGAGAGCATGGTGGTTTAAGTCCTGATCATGTCCCTGAAGTTTATCATTTTGATCGGACCATGTCTTTGATTGGCATGCGCTATTTGGAGCCTCCACATATCATACTGAGAAAAGGATTGATTGCTGGAATTGAGTACCCCTTGCTGGCGGACCACATGTCGGACTATATTGCAAGGACTCTGTTCTTCACATCCCTCCTTTATCGTAATACCACGGACCACAAACGAGCTGGTATGTGATGTATTCTTTTAATTGATTATGTTCTGTTTTCACATATTGATCGTGTGCTTTATTTGTTCTCTCATAACATGTTGGAGATAGAATGCATGATCTTGAGATGCTTTAGGTGGAATGTATGTGAAGTTGTGAATCATACATTGCTATGTGAAATATGACTGAATATTTGTCTTGGTCTTGATTGGGTGAGCATTTTAGAATCAGTGTCTTATTGATAATATCTTGTTGAATTCAGTTCCCATTTGAAAAAACTCCATGATTCTGGGGTCTTTTCATGTACTTTTTTCCATTCTATGTTAGAGGATTCAATTTACCCAGTTTTTGAACTTTATAAGATAATTTTGAAAAGTGCACCTACTAAAATTCAAAATTTTACACCGTTGGTGGTACATGTAATAGATACACTAAGTGGTTGATATGAATATGGAACGCGCAATTAGGATAGTTGAGCTAAGTGGTTGATATCGTAGGGAAAAGCATCAGTAAGAAACTTAGCTTTGTATGCTCTTGCTGCTATAAAAACATTTGTTGCCTCTGTAGGATGTATACCATCCCAAAAGATGAACTGGGTCCTGTTCCCGCATGGGATTGTAAAAGGAAGGCATGTGTTCAAACCGTCTTTCACTCCACAACATGAGACGTTAGAATTTGAAAACCTGTGTACCTACTAAAGTTCAAAATTTAATACCATTGGTGGTACATGTAATAGATACACTAATACTTGGTGTATTTTTGGCAAAGATAGGGACAAGAGTGCTGATAATATCTTTTTATCTTGTTCTTTCACGTTGAGAATTTGAAGTTCTTTGCATTTTCGGATTGGGTTTGGGTTGAGCTAGAAACTTGTTCTGTTGGCTGGGGAGTTTCTCCTTGCTGGGGCCAAGAAGAATATAATTAGTGAGTGGTGCAGTTTTTGTTTTCTATTTTGCTTGTGTGGGGTGAAAGAGATAAAAGATTATTTAATGACAAGGTGGAAGAGGAGGATTTTATTCAAGACAGAGTCATATACCTAGCCTCTCTTTAGGCATCATTGTTTAGGGACATTCCTTCCAGTATAATTCATTTAGATTTGGCGGGAGTTTTTAGTGGATTGTAACTTAATTCTCTTCGTACCATACAGCTGCTAAATGCTTGTTTTGAAATGGACTTCTTATCCTTTTTTTTTTTGGTAACCATATTTCTTTTTACTGAAAAAGTTTATGTTTCCTATCTAAAAGAGAAAAAAGAAAGAGTAAAAGAAACTCAGCCTCAACTTTAGTCTTCTTTTTAATACTGGTGAAGAATATATTTGTCTAGATTTTATATCTGTCATTAACTAATCTGCATGTTTACTTTCTGCAGTTGCTGAATTTTGTGGCAATGTGGAGTTATGCAGGCTTACTGAGCAGGTTGTTTTTTCTGATCCATACAAAATATCTCAATATAACCACTGGACTTCTCCTTATCTTGATTCTGATGCTGAGGCTATACGGGAGGATAATGCTTTGAAGCTTGAAGTTGCTGAGTTGAAATCTTTGTAATGAAACTATCTGATCTTAGTAGCAGATTAGTCTCTATGTGATTGTATCATTTTAAATTGTCATCTGAATGGTCAAGTTGCCTTTTTCTGTAGGTTCTGTGAGAGAGCCCAAGCCCTAATACATGGAGATCTTCACACTGGTTCTGTAATGGTGACTCATGATTCAACTCAAGTTATAGATCCAGAATTTGCATTTTATGGACCAATGGGTTTTGATATTGGCGCTTTTCTGGGTAACTTGATTTTGGCTTTCTTTGCACAAGATGGGCATGCTGATGAGCAGAATGATCGAAAAGTAAGCTCTATTCCATTGTCCTTCACATGTTTTCTACTATTATTTTCTTCTTGATGAATTATTTTCAAGTATTTCGGTTCTTATTACGTGATTTCGTTTTCAATGTGGTATCTGTCTTTTGAATCTGTTAAAGCTATTCTTAGATAATTTGTTTTGGTCAGACATACTATATTGTTAGATAGATAATTAGATACTATATTTATCTAAATTGTTGTTAAATATTTGGTTCTGGAAAAGAAAAAAAAAATGGTTATTGCTCCCCTATGTCATCTTTCAAGACCTTGCTAAACGTCTTAGCAATTTGATCAAGTTGATCTTCAAGATTTCCCTAATAATTTCATCGTCGTTCATGCTCGTGAGTAGTTTTTCCTATTTGAGTTCTAACCATGGAATACAGTAACCATCCATTTAATCTTGTAGCATGTAAGCATCTGTCTTAATTTCTTTAGTGAAATCAGATGTGGGCTTGTCAGTGTTCATGGTGAAGAACAGACAATATTAATAAAGTTAAAAACTTGATTCTTTTGGCAATTGTTTAGAAACTTTTTTTTTCTCTGTACAGTGTTTAGAAACGTTTTAAATTATAATGAAAGGATAACACTTTGACAAGGTTATCCCAATTCAGTTATCAAAATATAGTCTGCAGAAATTGTGATCATGTATCAATATTCAATAGTGATGTGCTTGGTAGTTGGAATTAGATTTTTTCTTTTGATACCCAGAAATACACCAATCCACTTCGTTGATACAGCTTTGAAGATTAAGATTTGAATGGATGGCATAGACACAGAGTTGGTCCTTCACAGTTTGATGGTGGATTTGAAATTTCTTTAGCTTCAATTGTGAGAGGAAGAACATTGCTGTGTCTGGAATATACAAGTGCTCTTTTTAAAAAAATTTAAAAATACTTTGTGTGTGGGTGTTTCGATACTATTTTGGTTATTGTTGCTGTTTCAATTTTGGTATTTTAAATTTTTTTCATGCTGATGCAAGTGCTAGGCTTTTGACGGACTGATAGCGGGGGTGTTTGTGCAACTGAAACAAACTTCATCTAGTTCTAGTATAATTTCTGAATGTGTAAGGTCCATTTCGAAAACATGTTAAACCTGAGGGTTGTTGGGCAAATAATTCATAGTTTGACTTATTATTTGGCATTGCTTATGTATGGTGTGGGTCTGAGGGTCTTGTATGAAATTCGCTTTATGATGCAGGCATACAAGGATTGGATTTTGAGAACAATTGAAAACACTTGGAACCTTTTCGACAGAAAATTCGTTGCACTATGGGATACAAACAAGGATTCTGGTGACGCATATCTTCCTGCGATTTATAACAACCCTGGGCTTCTACAGCTTGTGCAAAAGAAATTTATTAAAGATCTGCTTCATGACTCCCTTGGTTTTGGTGCTGCGAAAATGATAAGGTGAGACAGCAGACTACAGATTTCTTTATTTCTAGTATATGTTGTCTTTGCCTTGTGTTTACCAATTTGGCTTCCCAGAATGTTGAATAATTCATTATCATAGTTTAATAAATATCTCTATTTATCCGTTGTTCAAGTCATTTGGTAACTTACAAGTTCATTTTAATACCAAAGAGGGCAGCTTCTAGACCTGGGAAGACATGAGATGGATTAATTATGATATAATAGTATGTGTTTGCCACCAAGACTCTTTTTCTTTTTCTTTCTCAGTTGAATGTTGAGCAAATACCACCCTTGTAGACGAGAAACTTGGACCAGAAAAACTCGAGCTCAAAATAAATATTTCAAGTTGAAGGATGGGTTACTGGAACAAATACCACACACACAGATGTGTTTTATGCGGTCTCACTGATTTTCCATGCAGTCAGTGTACTCAATGGCAATTGGAAATCTGCATATAAATATGTAAATTCATTAATATGAATACATATATATTTTTATGGGTATATATATATATATATATAATGCACATTCTGTTTCATACTTAGCTCATGTGGGATTTGTTCGATTCTTTGTGGTCTTTAAATTCGTTGTTGAAATTACCAATCAAGAAACTATGGATTTGATTTCTGTAATAATGCTTTTAATTTGTTCTTTTGACAGGAGAATCGTTGGTGTTGCACATGTTGAAGATTTTGAATCAATCGCCAATGCTAGCAAACGGGCAGGTTGTGAGCGTCGGGCTCTTGAGGTAGCAAAGTTGCTTCTTAAGGAGAGGAGAAAGTTTCAGGGCATTGCTGAAGTTATTTCAGCCATTCAACAAGTCCAGTAATAACTAATGAGTAATGAGGGTTTATGTTTGAAATAGGAGTCTTCTAAAAAGAAAAATATACAGATTTTTGGTGTGGCTGTGTGCTGCTTGTACCTTTTGCTCTGGCCCTGACCATGACCATATCAAATAAAGGACATGGCTCTTTCAGGTCTTTTTATATAATATGTGCTTTTGAGTCTCTGGCCTGTGATTCTGTTAATGCTTATCTGTTCCCAAACTATGTGATCCAAATCTCCAGCCCTTCTCAACTTCTCTTCCTCCGTCTCTTTCAGCTACATGGGTTTTCTTTTCCCTTAAAAAGGGTTTTTTTCTTCTTTTTTTCTTTTTGGATTGGTGGTGGAGAAGATAGAGCATACTATGAAATGATGACTTGATTTAAGCCTGCGTATATGTACATTTTATGGTATTGAATTGATAAGTGGGTATATATCTGCCATCTGATAAAGCGATGATATGTAAATTCTATCTTTTAAAATTACGCACTTGCAATTTTAAAAGCGAGAATTTTGTTGATGATATGTAAACCGTCAAAGTTGAAGGTGTCAAAAGACCAGCCTTCACAAGTAATAGATCGCCATCCATCAACAGAAACTAGAAGAACTAGATCACAATTTTCATCAACTTGTGTATAATATAAGGAGCCAAACATTTTTTGTCCATGGGCTTACGGCACGTCAGTGTCCCACGTCAGAAGGCCAATGTCATCACTTATGCTAGCAGGAGGAGAGCAATGTCGTCTACTAGTCTTGTGGTGAGACTTGGGCAGAGGGAGATGGACCTGCAAATTAAGAGAAACACTTGTGGGAATAGCATTGTTTTGCTATCTCTGATCAATCGCGACATGCCATACGTGACAATTTTTTCACATGACAATCCATGATTTATTGGGGATAACAAACAATACTATCCCGTTTCATACAAGTTTTTCTGATAAATTACAATCAAGCCCAAAAATCCTTCAATACACAAAAAGATTTTGTCCCACATTGGTAAAGGATGAGCATTATGTATTGGAAGATAGTGTGGAAATTTTTCTTTCAAGCGTTAGGACAGGGTTTTTTTTTTCTTTCAAGCGTCCAAGTGGGTTTAGGAAAGGAGTTTTTTTCTTTCAAGCGCCCGGGACCATTTAAGGGTTTTTTTTTCTTCCTTTCAATAATTTTTCGTCCTTTTGCATTAATTCCCTGAGGGAAAGGGTAGAAATTGGTTGAATTGTCATTGTAGTCTCTTACAATTCTTGTAGAGCATAATAGACATCTCAAACTTTCTTAAATGGTCCCGGGCAAGGGATTATTATAAGCATAGTAGAACAGTAGCATATCTTAATTCCCAACTGTTTTGTGCAATGCAATAGGTTATTATTATTATTATAATTAGGAAATTTACTGCACTTCAAATAAAATTAAAAATTAGCTTTGCGAGATCTAATGCAGATAATATTCTGAAGAGATAAAGCTAGCTCCAATAGTATTTTTGGACCGTCGGTCTGAGATAAGTTATGATCAGCAAAAGACAAATATAACCAGACAAGTTCTTTGCCGGAGACAAGAGGGCTTTGACAAATTTTGTCATTCTGATGACTTGAGATTTTGACCATTGAAACTACATTTTGAAGGCAGATTACCAAGAACCAAATCCATATACATACATGCTAGTTAGTTGTTAATCTACTAGCTTATACTTTAGTGCCGAGAACTGCAAATTGATTAGAGTATAGTTAAGGCCAAATACCCAAAATTCTCTAGCTCAATATTATGTCTTAGCCTGACTTTTAGATAATTTGACATGTTATATTATCAGATTATGAATCGTCAATTAAGCCGATTCTTATTTAATTTTGTACGTAGTTTAAATTGATAATTTGACAATATATAAATTGTGCACATACACACGTACATTCTTATTAAGACAATTTATTTATTAATAATACAACATTTTATTCACTTAAATCAGCCCTTGGCCTGCACGCCCTTAATGTTATCTAGTTTCCATACTTGGCCTTGTACTCGGTCCAGAGCTGATCAACGTTCTTCCCCAGCAAATCAACAAAATAATTAGGACTATAACCACTCCTCAATTTCTTATTCAATTCTGCCACAAACCCATTTCTCAGGCCATTCAAATAGTCCAAAAACCTAGCAGTGACATCATACCCCTGGTCCCACTTGTTCCCCTGACCTGGCTGAACCCAATGACCTGGCACAAACCCTGCCTTGAGCCTCACGTAATCAGCAATGCCTTCAATCAAACCCCCTGGGGCTTGACCGTTCCCATTCCATTGCCACACGTGCGTTGACTCGTGATAAAGCACACCGGTGATCTCCTTCTTCACATCGCCTGAGTAGCCAGCTATGTAGCCGGCGCTGACGTGGATCTCATTGTTACTAGCAAATGCGACGCCGTCCATGTTTTCAACGATCAAGCTGACTTTGTCCACGCTCTTCCTATCTGCGGCTGTGTTTTGCTGGAATACCCTCCAGATGAAGTCGGCGGCGGAGATCAGAGTTTGCCTGCTGTACTCAGCTCCGATGTCGTTGTTGAAGCGGACGCCGCCGGGGCTTGTTCCCGCGTTGTTGGTGACGACGTAGTCGACTGCATGGGTGCCACGAAGGGGCGCTGCGGCTAGTATTAGGAGCAAGGAGAGGAAACAGATAGGGTGAGCCATGGTTATTTGGTTTTGGGTTGTACAAATTATGTGATTTTGCTCTATGGTTTATATAGAGAGTAATGTGTAGTATTTCAAGGTCAACAATTATTATTTTTTCACTTGGGGTGAGTCTTCTAGATAATATAAAGATCAAGTTAACTTTTGATTTTTCTCATCTTTAATTTCTTTAATTTATCTTATTCTTAACAACTACACCATTTTTTTAACATTTATTTTCATATATCTATAAATTCTTCTATGCGGATATTCGGAGGTTATGATGGTGCAAATATCATGTATTTTATACTACCCCTCCATACTTTCCTCCTTATTTATAATGGCATATGCATAATAATAACATGATGTGCAGACATCAGAATAAGAGAATAACTATATATTCATTAATGTTATAACACGAATATACTTTATGTTCACGAAATATCTATTAAGTCATCTACTCATATTATAACATATGACTTAATAACATCATATGTCAGTGTGAAAAGTTTAATGATCCTGATTATTATCCTTAGTGAGAAGAAAAAGCGGGAGACCCTGCTCTCTCCACGTATCCTTATTGCACCTGCTATATGTTATCTGAAAGTACTTATGACTACACCTAAAAATATGGACAGCTATAGATCATTGACCTTGACTTGGACCCGGGCTTTTCTGCCGGCTAGAATTGAAACCCAGCTGGTTCATTATAGGTAATGTTGATGGTCATGGTGATGTGATTTCATATTATGCCTAGCTAGTTAAATATTGGTTTAGTTAGGACGTTTGTCAGTTTGTATTTGGAATAACACACAAAGCAAAACCCATAACAAGAGGACCACAAAATTTTAAAAAAAAACCACGAGCCACTACGGAACGTCTCAAAATAATAACAGGAGATTCAGAAGATGAAATTTCGCCCATAAAGCATTGCTTTCCATTTACTGCAATAACTAATTAAGGCTCCGTTTGATAACTATTTTAATTTTAGTTTTTAGTTTTCATATTTTGTGAGAGATTATAAAGGGAAAAGAGGGAGCATGAAAGTGAGAATGAGAGTGGAGATGTGATTAAAAGGGGAGATAAGAGGAGAGAATGAGAGGGAATAGTAACAAAAGTGAAAACAAAAACAAAAACTGAATTCTATTTGAAATTGTTTTCACTTTCAAGTTTTTGTTTTCAATTGTGTTACTCCTCCCTCCTATTCTCCCCCTCATCCTCACTCCCACTCTTACCCTCATTTTCCTGTATACTCTATTACAAAAAATAAAAACTAAAAACTAAAATTGAAACGATTATCAAACGGGCCTAATAACTTGCCCAAGTTGACTGATTAATTTCGCTACAAGGAAAGTCTTGGTCAATGAAACCGGCTCGTAAAAAGCAATAATGGATCAAGCCTTGGTAACTTTGGAGAATCGTCATTATCTTTCATCTAGATTGGATCATGATTCATGACATAGTTGACCCAAGGGTGATCAGAGCCAAAAAGTCAGCCTCATCAAAGGCTTGCAGCCCACCGACACTTTGAAACTTCAGCGCAGCTCAGTGAACCGGCGATCCGATCTAGAACCTGCCAATGGGTCAAGTCATCCCAATATTTAATGCAATAGAAAATTACCAACCATGTAGAACCCCATGAATTTTGATCCTTTAACTAGAACCCCCGTTACCAATCCTATGTTGCATGCAATGGCCATTTGTCCTGAATAATATGCTTTAAACTCTGTAATTTGTCATAATTTCATCACAATGATCTTTAAACTCTCCTTAACAAGTGTGGCACATGTTGAATCAACCGTTGGTGCCTTAGTATACAATAGTTTCGAACTCTTTTCTTTTTTTCTCATTATTTTTTAGGGCTAGTCTGATATAGGTCCCTACAATTTCTATTTCCTAGACATATACCCATCATTCTATAAATCTATGTTTAAAACCCAATTTCAAACTTAAGATATAATAGGTCATAGTATTCCTATGTTTTTACATCCTTGCCATCAGACTTCATATTTTATTTATAATTTATTCCAAGCATTTCATTAACTGCCATAATTGTAATTAAAACTCCCTATTAATATGTCATCCCTACCGCTGATGATAGCAAACACATGGAGGTTATTGTATTGTCAAGGAGAGGAGTCTTAAGATATTACTGAAATAGGTTGTGGCAGTTAGGCCCAACTCTGGGATAATACTCTAAACCCTTGTAACTCAATCCTATAAATGGCCATGATCGTATCAAATAAAAACATGGCTCTTCTGGTTATTTTATATAATATATATACCCCACTTGTGTGCTTTGAGTGAGTTCTTATTGTCCATGTGAAATGATGACTTGAGTTATGTATTATAATTAGGGTATTTGGTCACTGACAAAAAAATTTAGTCAAATTGATCACCGTGTTTTCCTAAGTTTACAATTTATAGATATTCCTTTATCTTCAATTAAGTGCAGTTTTTATTTTTATTTGTTTTCCTCACAATTCCAATTTCAACCCAAGATTTTCCCCAATTCGTTAAACCCTAATAACACAATATACCCTTACTTGTTGAGGTAGATGAAGAAGATTGAACGTGCTTCGTAAAAAAATAAAAATAATAACTACACCGTTAATGAAATGTCTATAAATTGTACTTTGGGAAACACAGTGATTAATTTGGCTAAATTTTTTTCTCAGTGACCAAATTGAATTTTCGTGCAACACCCAGTGACCAAAAAGTTATTTAACCCTTATAATTATAAATGGATTTTTTTTCTTTCTAGACTCTGAAATAATGATGACTTAAGTTTAGCCATAAGTACATGTAGATTTTATGGTAGAGATAATATAAGTGCGTATCTGGTGGGAATATTATTCCACTCATAATATGATGAAGTGATAAGGCTTCTTCCTAGTGAGTTTTTTTTTTTTTTTTTTTGGACTTAGTTGCAGGCTTAATTATTATTATTGCTAGTAGTGTGATGACAAGAAGTAACTTTTTGCAAGACCTAATGCAGATATGTGATATTTGAAATGGATTTGTTCATTCATTTGTGGTGGAAAAAATTGAGGCCCAATGAAAGTTCATGTCATCCTGGAACCGTTCAGTTTTTCGTTGGTGGAAAATAACGAATGTCCAACGGCAAATGTCTATTGAAACTTGATTATAATTTAATATAGTCTATGGAAACTTATCCAAAATTCTTTGGCTCAAGCATATAAGCCTTGTGGCTAAGTATCCCAGGTTCTGAGATAATCAACCAGCAGAATCCCATAAATTGGCTAATAAGATTCTAAGTAAGAATAATGTCAAGAAGAGTAATGTTTTTTTGTTAGACAGTTTTCTTGTTAGACAGTTTTCGGCACGTTATGTTATCATCATTTTATGAATTGTTGATTATACGGATTCTTATCATGACAAAAATTTAATAGTCTGATAACATACACATCAAAGTGAAATGATATTTTAATCGAGACAATTTATTTCTCTAATAGACTCGTACAACATTTTATTCACTTAAATAAGCTAGACCAGCTTTTAATTTTGTGCGTACTTGGCCTTGTAATCACTCCAAAGCTGATCAACATTCTTCCCCAGCAAATCAACAAAATACTTAGCACTATAACCACTCCTCAATTTCTTATTGAGTTCTGCCACAAACCCACTTCTCCGACCATTCAAATAGTCCAAAAACCTAGCAGTAACATCATAGCCCTGGTCCCACCTATTCCCTTGCCCTGGCTGAACCCAATGGCTTGGCACAAACCCTGCCTTCAGCCTCACGTAATCAGCAATTCCTTCAATCAAACCCCCAGGAGCTTGACCATTCCCATTCCACTGCCACACGTGCGTTGACTCATGATAAAGCACACCGCTGATCTCTCTCTTCACATCGCCTGAGTAACCAGCTATGTAGCCAGCGCTGACGTGGATTTCATTGTTGCTAGCATATGCAACCCCGGTTATGTTATCAATTATCAAAGTGACCTTTTGTACAGTCTTTCTATCAGCGGCTGTGTTTTGCTGGAACACCCTCCAGATGAAACCAGTGGAACAGATTAGGGTTTGCCTGCTGTACTTGGCTCCGATGTCGGTGTTGAAGCGGACCCCTCCCGGGCTTGCTCCGGCCTTGTTGGTGACGACGTAGTCGACTGAATGGGTACCATGAAGGGCAGTTGCTAGTGTTAGGAGGAAGGAAAGGAAGAAAATATGCGCCATATTTGTGAGATTAAGTTAAGCTTTGGTTTATATATATATATAGAGAGAGAGAGAGAGAGAGAGAGAGAGAGAGAGAGAGAGAGAGAGAGAGAGAGAGTTTTTGTTTGTCTCATCTGTTTTTAAATTCCCTCTTCTCCTATTCTTAACCACTCAAACTTTCTTTATTCCCTTCTTCCCAGTCGACATGGTCCATGTTAGTTTCTATTATTTATGCCTAGCTAGTCATCATTTGTTGTTAATTGGTTTAGTTAGGACGTTTGTCACTTTGCATTTGAATTACCTAATGCAAAAAAACAAACAGAAAAACCAATAAAAAGCAGACAAAAACGAAAACAAAGATTCAGGACAATTTATTTATCTAATGGACTAAGATTACAACATTTTATTCACTTAAATCAGCCCTTAATTAGGTGTGCAGGCCTCTAATTTCTGGCTAGTATCGGTCACCTTTCAACGTTTTGCATACCTGAGCTTGTACTCAGTCCAAAGCTGACCAACATTCTTCCCCTGCAGCTGAACAAAATAATCATCGCTATAACCAAGCCTCATCTTCTTGTTCAATTCTGTCACAAACCCATTTCTCAAACTCTCCAAATACTCCAAAAACCTAGCAGTGACATCATAGCCCTGGTCCCACCTATCCCCAACTCCCGGCTGGGCCCACTGACTCGGTATAAACCTTGACTTCATCCTCACGTAATCTGCAATTCCTTCAACCAAACCCCTCGGGGCCTTTCCATTCCCATCCCATTGCCATACATGTGTTGACTGATGGTAAATCACACCGTTCATTTCGTTTCTCTGTCCCTCCACATCCGCTGCTGGGTAGCTTAGAATGTACCCAGCACTTACGTGGATCTCATTGTTGCTTGTATTTGTATAAGCCTCTCCCTTCATGTCTTCAATGGTCAAGGTGATATTGTGCACGCTCTTTCTATCCTCGGGAGTGCTTTGCTGGAACAAATCCCATATGAACTCGGTGGCGGAGATTAATGTTAGCATGCAGTAGTTGACTCCGATATCTTTTTCGAAACGGTCCTGGTTATGGATTCCCACGGTGACGTCATTGACAAAGTATTCCATGTCAAAGGCGCCATGGACGAGGCCTGCTGCTAATGTTATGAAGAAAAGGAAATAAATAACGCGAACCATAGTTTTTGAAAGTAAAACGATTTTTTTGGCTTTTGGGTTCTGTAGAATGTACTATTTTGCTCTTGGTTTATATAGGAGCCTAACTATAATGCTATAAAACAAACTCTCATTCATGAGATTTGAACTCAACCCGAAAAGTGGGAAATTTCTCGGTGATTGAGCGATTTTGTTGTTCAAAGTTCACACATAAAATACAATTTTTACTTGTAATTTCAGTTATTGTTACCCATAATATTAAAGACACCAACTATTTTCCTGACTTTTGATAATCCATCAATTTAGTTGGTGGAAATACACGATTGGTGACGGCAATGTTTCTGTTGCAGCTTGATCATTCATGCTGCGCCCTGCAAGTTATGCGCCTGATTGCAGAGTCACATTTCTTTTGTGGTCATGTTCAGGTCTTAAAACCTTAATTACTCAAAATACTTGTTAGAATATAAAATAAAATAATTATCGGTTTTGTTTTGGGCATGTGTTGATCAACAAACTTTATCCTTGAGATTTAATTTCGAATTCCTGAAATAAGTTGAGCTCCATGTGTTCATGTCAAGAGTTACAACTTGACATTTGATCAAATAAACCAGAGAAGCCGTTGGCCCTAGATGTGCCTCTTTTTTGGTTTCTTCTTTTAACAAGAGTTTGATGTGACCAAATCCAAATACTTATGTTAGTTGAGTTTACATGGTGCAAGACTAAATATTGATAAGATTTTGACCCCAAATTATTTTTAACTGTATCATCTTAAATACATAAGATGATTCTAAGTGAAAAATAGTTTTCCAAGTAAAAAAGAAAAGGCTTAATTATTGTTTTATCCTATGGAACGGGAGCTTGGTCTCACTTTATCTATTAAAACTGAAATTTTCTCACTTAACTTCTAGAATCTCTAAAAATTGCAGAAAGTTTCACTTTACCACTTTCGTCTATTTTCATCCACAAAACCTTAAATGTGCTGGCATGGAATTTTAATAATTTTAGCTATTAAAAAACTTTAAAATCCAAATTAAATAACTAATAATAATTTTTATATTTTTATATTTTTTAGAGTAAACAAACCCCCTCCATGGCAGAGAAATTGCCCACTTGAGCCTTCAATTTCAGTAAAAATACCCACTTGAATCTGGTGGATTGAGGCTATCAAACAAAATTAGGGTCTGATGATAATGATGGAGTTGGATGGAGACCAAACAAATTTTTTCTTCGATTTTAACCTTGACTTGGTAAGGCTTTAATATGTGGGGCAGCTATATCATTGACCTTGACTTGGACTCGGGAATTTTTTTTTTTTTTTTTTCTGCCGACTTGACCCAGCTGGTTATTGATAATTTTGATAACTTGACGGTCATATGTAGCATCTCTTTCTCTCGTTCCCACCATATCTAGGTCGCAAAATTCCTTAGTCTATTTTAATTATTTTATTATGCCTAGTCCTAATTCGAATTTTGTTTTCCGTAGAATATTTATTCATATACAAAACAAATATAAGCCAACATGGTCTAGCATAGTAAAAAATAGCTTATATTTGCAGACTATAGAGGTCTTAGGTTTCAACTCTCATGAAAACTTGGTTATGTGTTTGAGAAACCTCCACCCCTCCCATGTAATTTAAACTATCGCTTGTACTAAAAAAAAAAAACAAATAGAAAACCCTCCATGAACAAAAGATTTAAAACCCACCACACATAAAGCTTTTTTTTAAAGTATATTCTAGTCCAAATTCCAGGTTCATGATATTACATCTACATCTGCTGATGGAGAGTGATCGAGGAATTAAACATCAAATATATATATATATGCAAGTCAGCAATATGAAAATAATGTGATAAAATAAAAGTACATGTTATTTTAGCATTAATAAAAAAACAGCTGTCTAAATAATGAAAACTTTTCCAATATTAATGCATCAACAATATAATTTTACTCTCACAAATTATTTGGATTTTTTATTATCTAATTTATTTTAGTCCAACTGTGGATACAAAAACCACATCTTATTTGTTCGAATTATTTTAGTGCACATGGTTAATTAGTTTGCAAATTTAGCTTTGTAGTCGGTCCACAGCTGATCAACTGTCTTCCCAAGCAGCTCCTGAAAGAAGTTGTCACTGTAGCCATCTCTCATCTTCTTGTTCAGTGCAGCCACAAACCCTTGTTGAAGATCATTGCAATAGTCCAGGAACCTTGCAGTCACTGAATAACCTTCATCCCACCTTTGACCTTCACCCGGCTTTGCCCATCCATTGGGCACATAATCCGCCTTCAACCTCACGAAGTCTGCAATCCCTTCTATCAATCCAACAGGAGCTTGACCCTGTCCATTCCACTGCCATGAATGTGTCATCTCATGGTAAAGTACCCCATTGAAATCTGTTTTGATATCACCCTGTATGCCCTGGACACAAGGTATCAAATATTATACAACAATAACAATATGAGGTTAAAAAATACAGAAATATTAATATCAGTTTAAATATCAACAATCGCAAACAGTCCCAATGAAAAAGGACCTTGATTTGTAGATGAGTAGTCTTAGGTTCGATAACTCATTCTTCTTAACTTTGGCAAATAAATAAATAAATAAAATAAGGTAATTTTCACTTTATTACCCTGAAGTTTACTAAGTTTCAGCTTTTAGCACATAAATTTTTTTTCGTCTCAGTCGCATACAGAGAGTTGATCTTCATACCACTTTCATAAATGTCGTCAGTCTTTCCATTAACAAATCTGTTAACTGCTGATGTGGAAATAGATGGGCCCACAAATAATATATATAAAAAAAAGTATTAAAAAAAACTTATCAATCTTTTTGAAAAACAAAAATAAAACTTAAGTAAATAATAAAATAGTATTAAATAAATAAATGATAAAGCCTAAAAATACTTTTCAAAAAACCCCTCCAGCCGCCCCCCTCCTTCTTCCCCAAACTCAATATTTAGACATGCTAAAAGATACCTACTGTAGCATAACTTTGATAAAATTTGGAAAACCCAGAAACAAATGAACATAATTAACAAACTATACAAATTAATTCAGATAATAGAAATAAACTGGAGGAATGGGAGAAGGCAGGGCCAAGGATCCTCAAGTCGCAGGTGGGAATTGCAGGGAATGATAGCATTCTTGCCGCACTCGATGAGATCTGATCTGCTGAAGATCTGGAGATCTAAGCTAACATACTCAATGCCTCAGATGCCTGCAAAGACGCGTTGGAGACAAGATGGCTTCGCAGCTCCACTAAGCTACCATAGACGACCTTCTCATCTCGAGCTACTATAATCGGATTGAATCAGAAAAACACAACCGTAATCGAAGAAGACGACGATTCTGACGGCGCCGTCAGATCGCCGAATGCTCGTCGGAAAATTAATCGACTAGTTTCTCTCTGAGATCGCCTCCGACGCGAAGGAGAGGGTGAGGGTGAGGCGGCGACAAGAGGTTGGGGTGGAGGTGGGCAGCGGCTTGGCGGTGAGGGGAGGGGGGGTGCTAGATTATTGTTTATTTATTTAATAATGTTTTCTGATTTATTTATTTAATTAATAATATATTTTTTTTTGAAAATTAGCGATTTGGGGAGGGGGGCTCTTTTCCAGGCTTTTCCTGGGATTCGAAGGGTGACCAGGGGGGGAGGGGGAGGGACCTCACCACTGAGGTAAACCCCTTAGTCAATTTAATTAATAATATTGTTGGCCATGTAGCACCATATGAGTGGGTCTATGTATTGCCATATCAACAGTTAATAGACTTGTTGACTGAAAATCAACTTTTTGTATGCAATTTAGATGAAATTTTTTTTAGAAAATTTGGCATAAGTCCAATTATGAGGAGAGATTTTGGGTGCAATCCACGCAGAAATTGTTGTTGATTCAAGTCCTTTGACTTTTGTGCCACATAAGATTACATGCCTTTTTCAATTTATTGATATTTACTTTTATTTATTTATTATTTTTTGTTCCAGTTATGCACCTAAAACATAAATAAGGTAAATTATGAATTCATAAAACTGGTAAGTTATTGATTTGTAGGATATTAATTATCATAGTTGATTTGAATTTAATTGCAAATCTATTTATTGAATTCTGAAATTTTCCCAAGGTATACTGACATCAAAATTTGTAATCAGAGTTCATAAAAACTTCATACCTTAACAATAGGTAAGGTACCTATGCATACACCTCGTATGCAGTATGCAGGTAATTAAACCCATAAATTACCTCTGGTTCAGGTAATTAAATCCATAAATTACCTCTATAGTCTAGGTAGTTCTACCCTCTAGCCCAGCTAATTGAACTCATATAATATCTTGGTATGGATCTTTAAACTCAACTGAGATAAATATTCATACAAAATTTCTTTGGAATTTTTTTTTTTTAAAAAAAAAACACTATTACATGGAAGACATGTACATATGTATATAAATATGAATCTCCAGAAAAAACTGCTTAAGAAAACTCAAGAAAAAAACACTTACCTGTAAGGTAGGTACATATATACCTATATGTATTAACATTATTTACCTGTATGTCAGGTACATAATTTAATGTGGGTGCTTGTCTGATCGATTGGTATAATATGTGAGTCTTTACTTTTTATTGATTAAATTGTATTTTATCTATATATTAGGAATATTATCAAGGAAAAAAATTCAAATTTCAAATTTTGGAATTCAATTACAAGGAAATAATGCATTAAATTTATATTTTCAATGTGTTTTTCTTATTTACCTTAAAGGGTAAAATCGACACAACAAAAAAGTAATAAACGTCAAAGGACCTACATCTAAAACAAAAAACGCGAAGACTAGACCCAATGACAGCTAATCGTTTTGGATCTAGATCTAAGAAGCCCAACAAATTTCATATATACTAAAGGCTAAAACTCTGTAAACTTAAGAGTAATAAAGTGAAAATTACCCAATAAAATATCAACAAGGAAAAAAAGTCACCATGAACTCATAATTCACTCCTCTCGCTGCTCATTCATTAAATTGACAAAAATGAGTGCATGACGACTTTATGAAGTGTAAATAATAACTAAAAAAAATTGAATCGAAAGTAATACCATAAACACAAATATATGAAAAACATTAACAAAAGTTTACCTCAATGTATTTAGCCGCGACATGAATCTCATCGTTGCTGGAAAATGCAATGCCATCGATGTCTTCCACAAACAAGCTCACGCGTGGCACGTCCCTTCTATCTGCCGGTGTAGTTTGCGCGAAGAGGTTCCAAATGAAATCTGTGGCGGTTCCCATTGTTTGCTGGGTGTAGTCCAACCCCAGCTCATTTGTAAAGCGGATACCGCCGGGGGTGTTCAGGGCCCGGTTTTCGACGACATATTCGACAGCATGGGCCCCATGCAAGGAAGCTAGGGCAAGGAAAGAGGCAAGGATAAAAAAAGAGAGAAAGCGAGCGGCCATAGTGTTTGTAATAACAGTGAGTGAGTTTGGAGCTAGTTTAGGTTTTGTATACAGAAAATTGTCCTTGGCAGGTTTATATAGAACTCTATTTACAATCACTGCTTTGACTTTTCAATTTTTTGCCGTGTCGTCCTTGGGTTGTGACTTTTCAATTTTTTGCCGTGTCCTTGGGTTGTGACTTTCCTCTCAGATTTTTTGCCGTGTCCTAGGGTTGTGACTACATCTTCGTCATACTAAAGCATTGAAACAAGTCTTCTTCTTGTACTAGAAACGGTTCCTCACAAATAAATTCTTATTAATTGTACAAAATTTATGGTCCATGCATTCATATATATATGAATGCTTTTCTTAAGGTCCAGCTTTCGTTTTGGCTAACCATATTTTACGTCATTAAGATTTGGAGTCATCATCAAATTGGTCACGATGTTTTAATTTTATCAATTTACACAATACCGTTTTAAAATTCAACCATTGTCATTGACTCTATGAACAGGTTTATATATAACATTCAACATTATCTCCAATCACGACTTGACTTTTTTGATCTTTTGTTGTGTCGTAGGGTTGGGACTTTCCTCTCAATTTTAGAAAGTCTCTCCACTGCATTTTCATCATACTAAATCAAGTCTTCCTTTTTTTTTCTTTTTTTTTTACACACAATATATTACTTTAATCTATAAAAAAAAACTGAGATGAAAGAGAGGAAAAAAAGAAACAGAGAAACAGAGAAAGAGAAAGGAGATGAGAGAAAAAAAGAGAGATAAGTAATGGAGAGAAAGAAAGTGATGGGTAGAGAGAGAGAGAAGAAGAAGAAGAAGAAGAAGAAGAAGAAGAAAAAAGGGTGAAGATAGATGGGGATGGAATGGAGTGGCGGGGGAGGCTGGGAAGAAAGAAGTAGAGAGGAAGAGAGAGAGAGAGAGAGAGAGAGTGAGAGGGGAAATATTAAATAAAAGGAAAGAAAGAGGGAGAATAGGAAAAATAATAAAAATAAATAAAGAAGATGGATATTATTCGGTCCGTATGACACCAAACGGGATGAGAAATATGGAACCGGTGTCGTGCCAAACAGAAATGATATGATACGGTATCATACCGTTTATTATGCAACACCGAACAACACAGTATGAGATTGGCACAGTTTGGGTTCAATATTGATTTTCCAGTTTTGATGCCCAGGCCTTGTGCTAGCTAGGACAAGAAGAAAGGCATATGGTTGGGATTTTTGGATCGATTGAGGAAGTGTGAAACAAATATGGATTTTGTCAAGATTTATATTTACTTTAATGTTTTATTTATATTTTTAGAATAAGTTATCAATCATGATATTATTTTTCTAATATGATTTTAATTAGGATTTTTATTATTTTCTTGTTAGCTAAGTTTTAGGAATATTCTGGAACCTAGGATTTCCAACGGTTTTAGAATTTCTTTGTTTTCTATTTAAGTCAACTCATGATATTGTATTGCAGGTTAATTCATCTTATTATCAATCAAATATCTTTGAGTTTTACTCAATTTCTGGTGGATTCCGACTTGTTACTTGTAAGGTTATTGTTCGATCTCCCCTATTTTCCTATATCTCGCTATGTCAAGTAATGTATATATCTATATGGGTTAATTACTGTAGACGTCCGTGAACTATAGCGCCAGTTGCAATTGGGTCCGTGAACTAAATTTTGTGGCAATTTGATCCTTTAATTAGATAATAAGGTGCAATTGGGTCCTGCCACAACTGAATCCGTCGAAATAACCATGTGAGTGTCACGTGCTCTTGTTGTTCGGGGTATTTTCGACTTTTCGTCGTTTTGAACAAAACAAAATAGGAAGAACAAGAAAGAACAGAGACAACAATGGCACCCAAAACCCAGAAAAACCCACAATTCCATTTGATCATTCAATCCCCACATAGCAAAACCCAAAACCCAGAAACCAAAATCAACCGAAAGCAACCCTTCAAAAATAATAATGTCCATTTCTTATTTGATCACAGGATTGAGCCTTGTGCCTTGCAGTGCTGCTGGCTTCTTGTGTGAGCCAGAGGTTTTCGTTTTAACAGATGCTTTTATTTACCAACAAGAAATGAAATTGCAGCAGCCTTGTTGGAGGGGCAGGGCACCTATATTATTCCCAAAACCATTTCTAACAAGAAAAACTTCGAGACCCATTTCCCACCATCAGCACCAGAGGCTTGGCATCAACAACAACAAAGATAAGCATCCAAAGAACA
>NW_018921754.1:10009-29518 GCF_002207925.1 Prunus avium
GCCTGTTTGAACTCGTCTTCCTAATCAAACGATTGTAGCCGAGAGAGGAACTTGTCTCGGCTATTAGGTTCACGGCCTGAACTACAAGGCCGTTGAGTGATGGTGTTGGTGGTGGGTTTTGGGCGGTGCTCCGGCGCGCTGCTCAGGGAGCGACGGTCGTGTGATATATGGGGTGAGTGAACGAACAACAAGGATGGTGCTCCGGCGCCTTGAAAATCAAGGGTCGTATGATATATTGATGAATGGATTTTCCTTACAATCTAACACTACTCCTAGGAAAGCAAGTAAAGATATTGAAAGTGCATTACAGGAAAAAATAAGTTGCTCCGTGGGAGGCTTTGTTTTGGTGTTGAACCCTTTGAATGTAGCTCGAGTCTTGTATTTATAGGGAGAGTCTCTGGAGGAGTAATCGAGGCTAAAAATCTGCATGGTGGAGCCTGATTGGAGCAAGTGGGCAGTCCAATCGACATTTGGGATCGTGAAGTATGGTGGTGTGACCCCAGAAATTCCGGTGAATCTCGGCCGCCGCTCTTGATTGTGGGTTCTGAGCTTCTGGCCGTGGAGACGCATTTATGGCCTGGATAGCTGGTGAACCAATATCTCAGGCTGTCAGAATTCTTGTGAGAATGTCCACGTCTAATCACTCTGATCCTCATCACCAAATCCTGACTTCAATCACTTCCCACCTTCCCTCATGCATTAAATGCTTCTTTGTGGCCAGTGGGTTTGCTGCATTAAACAGGCACTACTTCATTAAATGAAGCCTGGGACCCTGCTGTCACGTGATGATTTGCCTTTAATGCCTTGGCCGTGATTTTGTTCGGCCTGCGCTTGAGGCCGAGATGATCATGCCTTAGCATTTCTTCTTTTGTCTTTAGGAAGGCGAAGTACCCTGGCGAAACACTGCGTTTCAGTTTTTACGAACAAGTGCCAGGGCCGAGAGAAGGGGCTCCTTCAGCCAGCTTATGGCCGTGATTTATCAGGCACAAACAGTCTCTCTCCACAGTACAGGTTTTTTTCTTTCCGTCTTTCTCCAGATCGAACACCTACTGGTTTTCTAGTTTTCACTCCTGCTTGTATGGGGGAGAGGGGAACCTGACTTTCGGCTGGGGAGCCGACCCTCAACGAGATAGGGACTTCGCTTGAGTGACAACTTGTGCTCATAGCTCGGGAGAAGGTAGGGGTGGTGATAGGGGCTTCTGCAGTATCCGATCGATTTGTGAGTTTTATTTATGGCCTTGTTGCAAAAGTGCTAATGTCGCAGGAAGTCAATCGTGATGCTTTTATCAAGCATTTTTCTAGTGTCTCAATTAAGGAAATTGCACATAATCAATTTTGGGTTTAGTTTGTATGAGACTGTGATCACCGCCAAGTTCTTGATATGGAACCATGGGCCTATCAAAGGTCCCTCGTCCTGCTAGCGGAGACGCTAGATGACGGCTCTATCCATACAATGTTGTTACGTTATGGGACCTTTTGGGTTCAATTGCATGGTATTCTGGGTTTTTGTATGACAGTAGCTATTGCTCAAGCTGTTGTGGCCATTTTGGGTGAGATACTATGGGTGGACAATTGAGATAGGGATGATTGTATGGGTTGTTTTATTCGTATCTGGGTCCGTTTTGATGTTGATTTGCCTTTAATAAGTCGAACACCAATTACTTTTCCCGAAATTGGAGAGATACTAATAGAGTTCAAGTATGAATACCTTCCGAAGTATTGTTTTGCTTGTGGTAGACTTGGTCACTCGACTCAGGTTTTTGTCAGGGCACATGAAGAAGTGCATGGCCAGTTTACTGTTCCCTCCCTAAATCAATTCATAACGGCGTTTGTGGGATTGGAAGTCGATACCAACATGCAAGGAAAACCTATTAGGACTTTGGCTCGTCAGTCCCCCCTGCCGCTATCACATTGTTGCAGGATTCGGATCTCGCGGCCTGGTGCTCCGAGTCGAGGGGATCCGCGTTAAAACAGGTCGTCCTTCTTTGGTTCGGTGTGGTTGTGCGCAGGCGTGCCATCACAGTCTGCCGTGCGTTCGAGGATGATACGAGTGGATGGATGGATTGCACGCCTGTTTGAGTCTGACTTCCAATCAAAGTAACTATGACCGAGATAGGAACTGATCTCGACCGTCAGGTTCATAGCCTGAGCTACAAGGCCGTTAACGATGTTGCTAATGGTGGATTTTTAGGTGGTGCTCCGGCGCGTTGCTGGATTGCAACAGTCATATGATATGTAGAAAGAACAGAAAAGTAACAAGGATGGTGCTCCGGCGCCCTGAAAAATCAAGGGTCGTTTGATATATTGAAGAACGAATTTTCTTACAATCTGCCACTACTCCTAGGAAAGCAAGTAAATGTATTGAAAGTGCGTTACAGAAAGATAAATGACATAAGATAAATGACAAGAAAATATAATTTGCTCCATTGGAGGCTTGTGTTTTTGGTGTCGACCTCGTAAATGTAGTTGGAGGTTGGTATTTATAGAAGAGCCTCTGGGAGGAAAGTGAGGCTGATATCTGCATGACGTGGTTGATCAGAAATAGTGGGTAATCTGGACAACATTTGGGAACGTGGAGCATGGTGGTGTGACCCCCATAAATCTCAGTCGCCGCCCTGATCGTCAGCTCTATGCCTTGGACCTTGGAGGAACATTTAATGTTCTGGTCTGATGGTTGGTGACTTAATCTTACAAGTCACAAGATCTCGCGCCCAATCATCCTGATTTTACTCAACATATATTGTCTCCAATCACCTCCCTTCTTCCCTTACGCATTAAATGCTTTTGCGCGAATCGTGGGTCCTCTGCTGCAGTCAGGGACATTACCTCATTAAATAAAGCGTGGGACCTCAATGACACGTGGCAACGCCCCTTGACTTTTCCACTTTGGCTGTGCATTTGGAGGATTACTATTTTCTTCGTTCAAAGCTCACCATGGCTGTGATGATTTCGCCTTCATAGATCTCCCCTTTTTTACGAGGAAGAGTGAATGACAACCTTTTTGGGCAGGCACCTTGGCCGAGAGGCTGTTTCTTCGGTCGGCCTTACATGCCGAGATTTTTAGGCACAAACACACATTAGCACAGTAGCTCACCAAGTGATGGGCTATGATGGCGGGTCTCGACAAGCCCTACTAGGCACCAGGAGCATCGTGGCCTTGAAGAAATGGTTGATTCTGCTTCTTCCCAGAGCAAGTGTAGGCGGAAAAAAATACTGGCTGTTGTTGAGAATTTGTCGGTTCAGGTTGATTTTCCAGAATGACGTGTTCAGCAGTGTACCCTTCTTGAGTTGCCAGTTGAGGGTTCTGTTGTCTATGAGTTGAATCCTCTACTGGCTATGGAACTTGAGGCACAAACTGAGCAACTAGTGAAGGCTACGACCTCGGTGGTACAGTTACTTGACATCCCTATACGCAAAGTTGTTATGCAAGGTGGAATGGGTCACATCCCTGTGCGGCTATCACTATTAGATTCTTATCCATTTAATTTTATGCCTCTTATTGAGCAATCAGTAAGACTCAGTACAAAGCGTGGTATGGGTCGCCCCAAAACGATACTGGCAGGAGAGATGGGTTTGCATGGGTCACATGGTGACAAGGTTGGCGATAACCGAAAGCAAATGGAGGATATTTCGCTAGTTTTGCCGGTAATTGTTAGTGCCGAGCAAGGTGGTGGCAAGCGTTGATTGTGTATTAATGGTTCAACTGGACAGGCGGAGGAGACCAGCCTTGAGGGATCTCCCAAGTCTCAATGTTAGTATTTAATTGGAACGTTCGTGGGCTTGGCAACCGATGAACATTTCAGGACCTGAAGAATTTTCTTCAGGATAAGAGGGTAGACTTGATCTTTCTTGCTGAGACCCTTGATTTTTACAGATGGGAGGATTGGTCACAAGATTGGGTAGTGGTGGGGCTGTGTGTGTACCCCATGATGGTTATCTGGTGATTTGTGTATGCTTTGGAAACAAGGTTTAAGTGTTCAGTTGATTTCCTCTTATGTCGTGCATATTGACGTGTGGGTCACTTTTCCTACCCCTCAGGTTACTAGAGTGACTGGTTTCTACGGTCACCCTAGCCTCGATCAACACCGAAACTCGTGGGAATTACTCTAGCGTCTAAGTTGTATATGTGGCTTCGTGGTTGTGTTGTGGTGACTTTAATAAAGTGTTGTCAGTTGATGAGAAGAGTGGTAACAGACCCCATTATGAATCCCAAATTGAGGATTTCAAACGTGCTGTTTTGGATTGCCAGTTATTATCTTTTGACTTTGTGGGCCAACCTTTTACGTGGATAATAGGAAGAATATACACAATGTGCAAGAACGCCTTGATCAGGGTTTTGGAAATCTACAGCTTGTCTCAATGGGGTAAAATTACAATTTATCATTTAGTGGTGTTTTCTTCTGATTATTACCCTCTTCTTATTGTCACAGATACTCAAGACTCCCAGGTAGGTCGAACTCCTAGGGGGCGATGCCAATTTCACTTCGAAGAGCTATGATCTAAGGATGATGAATGTGAAGGAAACATGCATCTAATGCTTAGAAAATGAACTTTAGCCACAACCTATACAACAAAAACATTCTAAATGACGGATTCATTTTATTTATACTAATTGAGCTAAACCTTTTTCATTTTAAACCAAGTATCTTAGCCTAGTCTCTTTGAACACAAATAGAAAAGGGAAAAAGGGAATAGATCTTTACCCTTGATGACATTTTCTTGATTTCTCAAGAATAAACACCTTTGTTGGAAATACCTTTTGTTTCTCTTGATTTTGACTCCTTCACCTTAAGGCTCCAAGATTGGAGTCCTCTACCTCACCACACCAAATGCTCCTAGAGATGAAGATAAGGCCATCAAGAAGTATGGATGCTAGTCTACTTCCTGATTGGACCAATTTTTGGTTTTTGGAAAATGAGATACAGAGATGATCACTTATCAACCAAAGTAGGATACCAAAAAATCGTAGCTAGGTTTTCTCCAACACTTAGCTTATATAGGACAACACAAAAGGCAATTTGGTGGGTATTTGGGGCTCCATGGGTCATGTCATCTTATGCCACTTATCCCTTGGGCCCAATAGCCTTTCGGACTATTTTGTCCCTTTCCTTTTAAATCATATTTAAAAGCCTAATCCAATATTTCTATATATCAATATTAATTCTATAATTAATCTTTTAATTATAATTTAACTATTAAATTATAATTATAGTCTTACTTAATTGACCCAGTCGAACTATTTGACTTTGGTCAATTGCTCCGATCAACATGTTGACTTTTGACCGTTGAATTTGACATTTGATTATCAACCATTGACTTGTGTCTCCTCATTTCATTTCTCCTCATTTGTACCTTTAATCGCATTCTTTGGGTGTGCTGATCCGTAGGTTTCTTTTAGCAAAGTAGTGGGTTGACTCAACTCCTCAGAGATGATATACAAATTAAATTCCACAATTTAATTCTTCCTATTAATAAAGGTTAATTGAAACCTTTTAGAACATCTACAAACCATGGTTGTCACCTAGCAACAAGTCACGGTTATCCAAGCTAAATGAGATGTTGTGAAAGAACCTATTCAAATTGGAATGACCGTGCAATTGAATACTTCTCTTATGTCAATACTCCTTATTCAAATTATTAGTGAGAATTCAAGCATTCCTGTTTCAGTGAGAATTCCCACTCCAGGGGGCGCTCGATGGTTTGTCACGTTTATCGATGATTGCACACGTATGACCTGGGTTTCCCTTCTCCAAACCAAAGGGGAAGTCAGTTCCAAATTTCAACAGTTCTATCACATGGTAGAGACTCAATTTCATACTCGAATTCAGATTCTTCGTTCCGATAATGGCGGAGAATTTCTCAACCATGATCTGAATCAGTTCTTTCAAGATCATGGCATCATACATCAACGCTCATGTCCTTACACTCCACAACAGAATGGTGTGGCAGAACGAAAGAATAGACACTTATTGGAAGTAGTTCGTGCCTCACTCTTTGGTGCAAATATGCCTCGGTCCTTTTGGGGAGAGGCCGTCCTCTCTGCAGCATACCTTATAAATCGGATTCCCTCCAGTATCCTCCAGTTCAAAACCCCCCTTCAAACACTCCACCACCATACCCAAATACCTCCAACCCAAAACCTGGAACCCCGCATTTTTGGTTGTGTGGTGTTTGTCCACTTACATGATCACCAACGCAGCAAATTGGATCCCCGCGAACCTGGAACCCCGCATTTTTGGTTGTGTGGTGTTTGTCCACTTACATGATCACCAACGCAGCAAATTGGATCCCTGCGCCGACAAGTGTGTTTTCATTGGTTATGCACCTCATCAGAAAGGTTACAGGTGTTATCATCCTCCTAGTCAGAAGGTTTATAATTCGATGGATGTTGTGTTCCGGGAACACGAGATCTATTTTTCATATGCACAGGAGGATACTTCTCCAATTTCAGAATTTTTCCCTTCAGCCGTTTTTCCAGATTCGTTCCAGACTCAGAACGACCGGTCGCAGACCTCTAGCGACCGGTCGCCCGATGAAAACGACTGGTCGCCAGATGAAAACGACTGGTCACAAACGACTCTGCCTGAACGCGACCGGTCGCATGTCTGTAACGACCGGTCGCCACGTACATCAACGACCCTGCCTGAAAGCGACCGGTCGCATGCCTCTCACAATCGGTCGCCACGCACGTCCACAACTCTGCCTGAAAGCGACCGGTCGCCTGACCCGAACGACCGGTCGCCTGACCCGAACGACCGGTCGCTCCCCCCAGTTTTTTCTGAAATTGTTCCGCTTCAGTCCGATCCCAGCCATCACACTAAGGAGGAGAGAATTGAAGAGTTTGTGCCTGCTCCGGAGCTTCAGCTCCAGTACCACACCAATCACCTGCTGAGGACGTCATTCAGGTAACTTCTCTACCTGAAACTGATAACATTAATGAAATAACTGATTGCATTTCAGAAGGCGCAGAGCCTACATATCAGATTCCAAAAAGGAAGAATCGTGGTAAACCCCCAGTTCACTACGAAGCAGATCTTAATGCAAAGGGGAAATACCCCATCAACAATTATGTATCCCTCACCAGATTATCTGAGTCACGGGTACACTTTGTGAAGCAGTTAGCCGACATACCTGTTCCCAACAGTGTAACCGAAGCACTAGAAGACCCAAAATGGAAAGAAGCCATGAATGAAGAAATGCGAGCTCTCCAGAAGAATGGCACATGGGAACTCGTGCCATTACCTCATGGAAAGAAGACAGTGGGATGCAGGTGGATCTATACTGTGAAACTCAAGGCAGATGGATCTATTGAAAGATATAAAGCTAGATTGGTGGCAAAGGGATACACACAGAGATATGGGATAGACTACCAAGAAACCTTTGCCCCAAGGAATGCTTGGATGCAAACCTGCTGATACACCCATCGAGATGAATCACAAGTTATGTGAAGACATGGATCAAGAACCAACCAATAAGGAACAGTACCAACGCCTTGTTGGAAGGTTGATATATTTAGCCCACACAAGACCAGATATTGCATATGCTGTGAGTGTGGTTAGTCAGTTTATGCATTCACCCAGTGTGTCACATAGGAATGCAGTTGATCGGATCTTAAGATACTTAAAGTCAGCACCTGGGAAAGGATTAATGTTCTCAAAAAATAGAGATCTCGAAGTTGTGGGATATACAGATGCTGATTGGGCTGGCTCTATTACTGATAGACGCTCTACTTCAGGTTACTTCACGTTTGTGGGAGGTAACCTAGTCACTTGGCGGAGTAAGAAACAAAATGTGGTTTCTCGATCTAGTGCTGAAGCAGAATATCGAGGAATGGCTCACTGAGTTTGTGAATTACTATGGATCATAAGATTGTTGACAGAATTGGGTTTCAAGCCAGAAAAACCAATGGAGTTACATTGTGATAACAAGTCAGCCATCGATATTGCCCATAATCCAGTTCAACATGATCGAACTAAACATGTTGAGGTGGATAGACATTTTATCAAGGAAAAAATTGAGAAGAAGATCATTCGCCTACCATTCGTAAAATCAGAAGATCAATTGGCAGATATCTTAACCAAAGCTGTTTGTGGAAGAGTATTTCATGACTCACTTACCAAGTTGGGCATTGGTGACGTATATGCACCAACTTGAGGAGGAGTGTTGACGTGAGTCTCCTAATTAATCAAGGAGATTTATTTCCTTGATTAATTAAGGGATTTACTTTCCTATTTTATATAATTGATAAATCTTTGTATAATTAGGAGATACTTTCCTAATTCTTTCCTGTATCTAATTCCTTGTATAGCACTCTTGTAAACTCTTTATATATACCTCCTTATGGAGAAGAATAAATTATCTGAACATATTCAAACCCGTATTCATATTTTAGCAGAACCCTGTCAAGTTACTGAGCTCAAGCGGATATTTTGTATGTATGAGGAGGCTTCTAGTCAACAGGTTAATTTGGATACATAAGCCCTATGTTTTAGTCCTTCTACACCGCCAGCTACACAAGCCCAAATTCAAGCCATGTTGGGTGTTCCTATTATCCCTTGCCATGAAAAATATCTGGGACTTCCTACAGTTGCTGGAAAAAATAAAAAAAACTGTTGTTTCGCACTCTTAAAGATTGCATCTAGAAGATCACTGGATGGGAAGGTTAGTTACTCTCGAAAGCTAGGAAGGAAGTTTTGATTAAGGCAATTTGCCAAGCTAAGCCTACTTACTCAATGAGCGTCTTCAGGCTCCCCGTTGCGATCTGCAAAGTATTATTGCTTGGTTTTGGTGGTCTAAGGGTGTTGCGCAAGGGATTCATTGAAAAAATTGGAAAGCACTATGCCGACATAAGTCTGAAGGAGGGTTGGGTTTCCAAGAGTTAGTCAGTTTTAACGAAGCTCTATTGGCAAAACAAGGTTGTCATCTGCTCCAATCTACTAATTCCCTTGTAGCTCGGATGCTGAAAGCTAGGTATTTCCTTACTAACTGATTTCCTAAGTGCACATGAGGGTTCGTCTCCTTCCTATACTTGGCAATCTATTATATGGGGTCAAGAGCTCTTACTATGTGGTTTGCGATGGAAGATTGATGCAACTAGTACAAATTTATGGTGATGCCTGGATTCCTCACCGCCGCATATTCACAGTTCAAACTGCTCTACGCGTCCCTATGGATACTAAGATTAGCACCCTGATTTCGGCAAGTGGGCGGTGGGATGTTCCAAAGGGTTATAGTTTATTTACTTTTATGGAAGCGGAGACTATCTTGTCTATACCTTTGGTTTGTGATAACATCAATCGTAGAATTTGGCACTTTACTACAGATGGGCGATATACTGTGAAGAGTGGATACTGGGCTACCTTAGAATATCAGAAATTTGCTCTCAGTCATACTGGCACTGGTACTAGTTCTTCTCCGTCACAAAAATTATGGAAGCATCTTTGGAAAATGAAAATGCCAGAGAAAATACAGCACTTTCTTTGGAGTTTCACTCATAATGGCATCCCGAGAAAAGCTGTCCTTTTTCACCGTAAGATCGCCATGGAGCGACTTGTTTTCGTTGCTCCACTGGCTGCGAAACAGCACTTCCTGCCCTACGAGATTGTTAGCTATCTAGCTGTTGACTCTGAGTTTGACTCTGGACGGCGCTGCTACTTGGCTGTTGGGGGCATGATCAGAATGCTGTCCTTTTTTGTTCTAATCCTATGTTTGCGGAGCATCTCCTTTTATGTGCAAAGAACTATGTTGCGGAATATCATCAATCTCATTACTCCTTCATAGGTGTATTTCTTTGTCCATTTCGGACCAACATTAGCGTCCTCCTCAGGTTGGTTATTTTAAGCTCAATGTCGATGGTGCTTTGGATTTGCGGGATGGTCTCCAGGGGGTAGGTTTGATTGTTCGGGGCTCACACGGCGTTCTTATAGGTCCAGTGGCAATAAGGGCACCTAGTCTCTTGTCTGTGTTGGCTACCGAGCTTTACGCTCTCAAAGTGGGTCTCTCTTTTGCCTTAGATGCATCGCTTCTGCCCTTGGTAGTTGAATCTGACTCCCTGGTTACAGTGCAGTTTCTATCAAAGGAGGAAGAATGTTTAGCTCCTGAGGGAGTGCTTATGACTGAAATTCAGCATCTTCTTTGGGCGTTATCCTTATGTGTTTGTTTTGTCCCCAATATTGCCAACATTATGACTCATCGTATTGCATGTTATAGTCTTTGTGCGGAGGAGCTTTGTTTTTGGTTAGGTGATGGACCTCCCTGACTCCTAGATGGCATTAGGGAGGATTGGTCTCTTTTTTACTGACTTTGTAATATGGGTGTTGACTCTTCTGTTTAGTCATTAGCATGGGTGTTGCTCTTTCCTACCCTGGGGTTTTATCCCTTATGGTTTTCATCGGGAAGGTTTTAACGAGATCACCGTTAACATGCTCGTTCTTACCATGTAATGTTCTCTTTGGGTTAAATGCAATATTATTTTCTCTATAAAAAAAAAATTAAAAATAAGATAAAACATGTCACTTTGTGGTTCTGCCATAATTGAGAGAATGAGAAATTCCTGCTAATGGGCAAGAAGAGAAGCATTGTCCTTTTAAAATTATGCCTCATTTTAAAATCAGTTTTTACTTTTTTAAAAACTAAAATTAATTATCAAACCACTAAAAATTCATCATATGCTAATTGAGGATTTTTCTAAGAATCAATTAGAAGAAAATGACAAGTGGCTAATTCATGGTTTTTCTAAAAATTAATTAAAAAATAACAAGTTTTATATAAAATGTCTTTTTTTTTTCTAAATATAAAATATCATGTTGGAATTAGCTTATTTGTCAAAACCCCAAAAAAGAATGTGAAAGCTGACATGAGCACCAAGCACAGACCCCCACTATCCGTACACTCCATCCTGCTGTAATCCAACAAGTGAGACTAGTTGAGTGGACTGTGGAGAGCCTGGAGACTGATACTGACATTCTGAAATAAAATAAAAATTCACTATTTATTTCCAAAATTTGAGAAGCGCACGCTAACTTTTCTTAACCCACTTTCAACCTCTCTTTGCTACAGAAGAAGCAAAGAGCTAAATCTTAAGGTAAGCCAGTGTTTCTTTGGAGATGCTATATCTCACAGCAAGAATTCATGAAAGACTTATCTTTTAGGAAATTTTGGTTATAGGTTTTTCTGTTGGAGCTATTTGAATTAATTCTCATGCTCTGTTGACATAAATTTAAAACCTTTATCTTTTGGGCCTCTTTTTTTTTATAATCCCTGTATCTACTTTCATTTTTTACCTGGTAAATTTTTTGAATCTTACTGTTTGTGTCACTGTTGCATTATTTGTTTTCTTTTAAGTGTTCGATTCTTTTGTTATTATAGAAGTTGAATGTAACTTCTTTGTTATGTGCCCTAGTCTTATAAATTAAACTACCAGTTAGGCTTCTAGATTCTTGAACCGTTTACAGAATTTTTGTTTAGTGCTCTATGCATCTTTGAATTTTAACCTTCTGTTTGGTTGCTGAGAAAGTATGTCAGAGAGAAATTAAACTCTCAGTTTTGATTACATGTTAAGGTTTTGATGATGTTGCAAGCATGAAGAAGGAAAACCAAAATGATCTTAGTTATGTTTTGGGTGTTGAAGATTTTAGAAAACAAAGATCCTTTAAATTGTACTGGAAGTTTTGCAGAACTTCCTTTAAACCAAAATGCTCATATTGTTTTTCAATTTTTCTTTTTTTCATCTTTTAAGATTAGCAAGATTTCTGGGGACGTAGGGGTACGCACCATGTAATGCTGAAAATAATAATAATAATAATAAAGTTCAGCAATTCTTTTCAAAATTGTTGTTTCTAAAGTTTTAAGTAATCAGTCCGGCTCTGTGCAGAACATCTTATCTCTCTTAAAGACAGAATGCGTTGAGAAAACTTCACTTCTACTCAATTTTCTTCAATTTTGATCCCATTTATTGACATGGTTGATTGTTTTAGGGTGTAGAATCATCATTTAGAGCTTGGACTTAAGGTTTCTAGAATCATATTGGTTAATCGCTTCGATTTTAGGTTTTAAGTATCAAATTTTGGACTCTCCGCCCATAAGTTGACTCAAAATTTGATACTTAGACCTAAAATCGAAGCTCTAAAAGATCATTTTATACCCAAATTAATCAAACTTGTCAATAAATGGGATCAAAGTTGAAGAAAGTTGAGTAGAAGTTTAGTTATGCGTTTTGTCTTTCTTAAAGGCAGGACGTCCTGCACAGAGAATTTCTGATAATGAAATAGCCTTTCGTTCCCCCTTATGGAGGTATTAAACTTTTTGCTGATTTTCACTTTCAAAGTTTTCTGTCCTTATTCTTATTGTACAAGTTACTCTTCCGGTAAGGTAGGTCATCCTGGCAGAACATGGCAGTAAGCTTAAACCGTGGGAAATGTGTTTGATCTTTTTTGTCATACAAGAGGGAGGACGAAGCTTAGTTATTCTAATACAGTGAAAAGGTTGAAAGAAGAAAATAAAACCCACCCTGTGATATGTTTCACCATGTCAACAAGGCAATTTCACCTCCCTCCTCGCAGCCCAATTCAAAAGAAACCGAATTCTGGCCCAATTCAGGACCCCATCTCCCTGCTTCCGCACATCAATGAATCATACCCACGACACCAAAGGTCTTCCTCCCAATCTCTCATGGAGGAGCAACCAGCATGGCTTGACAACTTGAATGACTCAGAATCCAGTAATAAAGGGATTGTTCACCGTCGATCTGTGAGTGACTCAGTTACCCTTCGACACGGCCTTGCAGACTCATTTTCAAGTCTGAGTCCCAAAAATGATGAATTTTCAGTTGATAATGTATCTTATAGTGGATGGAATTCTGTTAGTTTGTATGGTCCCAATTCCCCTCGGCAAAGAGGCAGCTTATCATTTTCAGAGAATGCCTTAGTTTCAGCATTATCAGAGTATACTTCTAATGAGCCTATACGAAACATGGATGGGATACTATGCATTGGTCACTCTGATTCAAAAGGAGATGATTGCCATTCAATTGGTGAGCTCAATGCAGAGATGAGGGCTGTAAAACGGTTAGTATCTGAACTTTCACTTGTCTATTTGTCAATTTAACTTTCTATTGATTCTTCATGTAACATAACTGCTCTTTGCTATTCCTCAACTTAGCAGTTCATAGCCACGGTCTTCAGCATCACTTTTCAGGCATGTGGTTCCAAAATTCTGATGAATAGGTGCTTTACCTCATTGTGTTTGATTAATTTGTTGTCACAGATACACAATTTGCTTTAGTAAGAGTGTCACTTCTGCTGTATATCCATACAGCGGTGCTGGTCTTCACCTCCACTTGTATCATAACTTTGTTTTATCTTCTAAAAATAGCCGTTCGCTCTGGTTGATGTCCTGTTTGTTAAGTTTATTTGCTTAATCTGATAAATAAGTCTGATCCTGTGTTCCTTCCAATTATAAAGTAGAAATTAGGGATAAATGATGGATAACTTCCTTGAAGTTAGGCCTGACATTGTAATTCCTGGGCCTTTGACCATTTGATGCTATTCTGAAATTTGTGTTTCTTTCATATCCGTAATCTGATGATGTTATTTGGATTTTAGCACTTATATTTAGAAACAGAGGTTCCACTGACAAACTCTCAAGTACTTTATGTAAGTTGAAAAATACCTAAAAGATTTATCCAGCTTTGCAAAGGATGGTTAGCAAGGTAACTTGCAAACTAATTTGACAAACAATGTATACTGGGCTTATGGTAGGTGGTTGGTTGTTTGTTCACATACACATGTATGAGTCTGTAGGATTGCATACATTATTTCTCTTACGATATAAAATAATTGTTGGCCCCACATCCTAATACTTTAAGCTTTTGGGAACAATGGTCAATTAACAAAATTTATGACGATATCAGAAAACGAGTTCCTAATTTCAAATCGTTGCAATTGCAATTTCCAAAATAAGTTGAATTCCCTAAGTTTGGCATGTCTGATTTCTGCATATTTTACCCATGTCTATTATGTGTCTCCATGAATTCAAGCTGGATAATTGTCTGCTTGAGTAAGCCACTGATTGATTTTCTGCAGGCATCCTGGGCAGCGCTCAAGGATTCGAAAGTTACAGTATATTGCTGAACTAGAAAGAACTGTTGATGTTTTGCAGGTAATTCTTATTTTAGATGGAATATGATAGTTTTCTGGTTGAGTTTATCCTTGCTGCAGTAGCATGCAAAGGATCGTATTCATTTCCTCCTTTTCTTCTTACTTACCTATTAGTACAATATTACATGCGTTATTACGATTCTCTCATATTGCTTGAGGATCAAAACTTTTGCTTGTATGATTTCCCATGGTCTCCATTAAAATGTCTAAAAACTACGTAGGCTGTCTGGACACATTTTTCTTTTGCTGAAAGCATAGGTCAATTTTTGTTTTTGTTTTTTTTCCTTTTCACTGCTGGAAATGTTGGTCATCTGATCATAGAGCTAGGGTAATTATCATCATTATCATCCTTGCCACAATCTATCGGTCAATGAATAGTCGTCTTTCATTCCTTTTCTATTATATACTAATTAAGTCTAAGTTGTCACAGACTCTTTTTTATCATTTCATCCTGTGCAAGTCTTGGCCGGTGTCTTGATCTTTTACCTTCTCTTTTAATTAGTCTTCCCTTGGCCATGGGAACATCTAGTGGTCTGCGATGTATAGCATAAGTTAATTATGTACATAATTATAATGTAGGCACTACAATAATATACGTATACTCGACTAGCCTTGGTTTCAAGATTTAAGGATTGAGACAGCTAGCTTTGGGGCCCATAGTCAGAACGGACATTGTGTCTACAAAGTCATTGCTTTTGTGCAATATGGCAACACAAGTGTCTGCTAGCTTCAATCCTCAATCCCTTGTGTTGATTCTGTTTCATTTGTTCTCAACTACGTGCTGGCTAGGTTTGTAATACCATATTCTATTCAAGTAAAAACTTTCAACATGGCAGCTGATTGAAATCTTGTCTCATCAAACAGACTTTGGAGTCAGAGTTAGCTGTTAAAGTTGCCTCTCTGCTTCAGCAGCATGTTGCCTTGTCTATGGAAAATAACAAATTAAAGCAGCAGCTGGCAAGACTGCGACAGGGAAAATTTATCATGGACAGTGAGTTTCATCAACTTTCTGCGGCAAGACCTTCATTACTTAACTTTCTTTTTTCTCCCATAAACTATTCAAGTAACTACCCATTGGCTACAGAAATTTTCTGGTATATGCTTCGCACATTCGTCATCAAGAAATTTGAATTGTAAGCATTGCATAAGTGTTTAGGAGGAACATTCTATTAGGAAGTGATGAGATGGCATCTGTATGCAAAGCAAAATAAGTTGATAAATAAAGAGAATTGAAATATCCATATTTGCCTCCATCAGAGTCTCAGACTTAAACTTGCTTTGCATTTAGAATGTTCTGTTGATGATCAAAGAGTGTAAGAAATTGTTGGGTGATAATAATAATAATAAAACCTAATACTCATATCAGTGTCATTGAGAACTTGATTTATCTATATATTACTGCAGCAAATAACAACTTTGGATTTCCACATATAAAATTCATGGAATACGTCAAGATTGAAGCATATTATTGTCTTTTTCTTAAATGGTTATGCCTGTTAATTTTGCTGCAGGTCAGTATCAGACTCTGAAGAAGGAAATCAAGAGATTGAAGATTGGTTTAACAAATCCCCGAAACAAGAAGGTTGAAGCATACTTTGGTTCAAGTTCTACCACTGAGGCAGCTAGAGTTGAGGCTATGCAGAATCTAGATATGGGAAAACTTACTCTTTCTTGAAACCAAAGATGCCGTTACTCTTTCTTGGAACCGGAAAAAAAAAACAGTACTTTTATGGTTGTCAGTGTTGTGCCATGAAAGAGGTGGCTCTTTTCTTCAAATGCACTTTACTAGGAAGTTCCAGCAAGAGCATCACCGTGTTGCTGGTTGGCAGAGTCCCCATTCTGATTGCTCCCACGTAAATTTGATGTTGGACTTGGTCCTCTTTGAACTAATACTTAATATATGAAGGGAACAGAAATCATCATTTACCTTATTTTTGTGTCCGTACAAATGCTGTGGTGGATGCTTTTGAACACTCAAGGAAATTCGCTTATTAAGGGACACTTTGCCTTTAGATCGATAGTATGCTGGCAAATTTCCTTCATGTGAAAGGTTGGGGTATCGAAAGCTGAGCTCCTTTGAACTGTTTGATAACATTGCTATCTTGGTGATAAACTGAAAATGAATGACAAGCCCTTGTTCTGGTTCTTTAGCACATTACAATACTTGGAGGATTCAAAAGTATACAGGGTAGTTGAGGGATCCCTATTTTGGGATTTGAAATGCCGGTCGACTAACTTATCCACGCAACCAGCTTCTCACATCCTACATCTTGGATCCCGTTTAAGAGGTAACAAAAGCTACTAGCACTTTTTTTTAAGCAAGAAGAAAATTAGTAAACGGAAATTTTTATGATATAAAAGGTGAAATACATAGTATGAGGATACGTCATTATGTTATAAGAACAGTAAACAAAACAAATAAATCGTCAGTCATATAATGTAAGACCAGCCGTATGTGTTTATTTTTTTGTGGGTCGGAATCAAGTTTCATTGATATAAAGGCAATGCCAATTACAACATAGTGGAACTCATAAAAATGAGTACAAACAAATGCAACAGTAAAAATCACTAGAAATAAAACTCAAACAAGCATAAAGTCTACAAATGGCTTAAAGCCAGAGCCCAAAACAGACATAAAGTTAGAGTAGCCGTTTAGCACGGCTAGATTGGTTTAGCCATGAGGAGGAAGCAAAGTTGCAAACTTCATCTCTAAAATGCTAGTCTCCTAAAGCACCCATCTTTAAAGAAAATGGACAAGTCAAAATTATCAATGCCTTTAACCACCTAGATCTTATTCCCATTAAAATCCCAATTGTAAAGAAAGGAATTAGATATCATAACTTTATGGTTACCTTAGAAACTCCAATCAAATTCTTGAAGATGAAACTGGAACCAAATAGATTGTAGGAATTCGAATATATCGACATGAAATGGGACTATATCTGGTTCAATGACAACAACAAATCAGAATAAACATCAATATGTACACTTTCCATTGCAATGATTTAGTTACACAGGACATATGATCAACTAACATACTGACAAGCCCCTGAAAACTGCAAGAAACACACTTCAACCCGCATAAGACTGGGAAGCAAGTCCTGAAAGCAAATATTAAGGCTGGGGAAAGGAAGAACAACACTCTTGCTTGCGAAGAACCAAGTGGCCAATCTTTGCTAACCTAGCACGGCACAACCTCGGCTCTCAATAGACATGCCAGACATTGATAAAGTGAAATGACTGGAGAAGACTATTGATAATGAAAAATCTTCTTTGTCTGTCAAGGTTTTAGCCCAAGATGTTTCCTTGTCTTTCCTACATATAAGTCTCCAGATTTGATCATGCCAGGGATGCAACCACTAATTGTCAATAATGGGAATTGCGCAACTCCCTCTTTCCTCCCGAGTGACACAAGTGCAATGTCTAAACCGGGCTTGTAAGTAGCCATCTTGCTTTCATTTCCTCCCATCAGCAACAGCTTAAGGTTCTTGGCAGTCACTTCAGCATGTCTTTGTGCTAAATAGCCTTGTTTGATCTCCTGTTAAGATATTGTGTTTATCAGTTTAAGTAAGATTTTGTCCAAAACATAAAAAGTCATAGATATTGATAGGTGAGCATACCTTAACATCGGTTATATCTCCTACTGCGAAGATATTTTTATGACCCATAACCCTCAAGTTTTCATCAACCATTAGTCTTCCTTGCATATCCAAATTATTCTGCACAATAGTCCCCCTAAGCCATGATGAACCTGTTGGTTTACCCGTGCACACAAAGTGACAATCGGCTGTGATAATTTCTCCAGAAGGTGTTTGAATAATAGGATCAGATAAAGTGTTCAAATTAATGGTTTCATCCAAAATAACTTCAACTTTTTTTGATATCAACCAATTGAGTGCCTTTTGGGACGCCTTCAAACCAATGAATTCTAGCAGCCTTGACCCCCTGTGCACCAGTATCACCTTCTTTTCTGGAAAATCCGTAGCAATTTCACCAGCAAGTTCAACACCAGTGGGGCCCCCTCCAACAATCAAAACTGATTTAGCAGAATTTATCTTAACAAATTCTGTACACAGACAAAGAATAAAGTCAGTTTTGATGTCGAATGCTCCTCTATGATGCACAGTACATTACAATTAAGGCATAGAAGTATGTGCAGAAGTCTTGTAGGCTTCTCCATGGTGCACAATACATTAAAATTATAATTCAGTTTTAATTTTTCCATTTCCCCTCGGACTTTTTGTTGGGGGTAGAGCAGTTAAAAATCCATTACATGCAATTTCAGAGAAAAAGGGTATGAGATTTCATACATGAGTTAGGTGGCTATATAAAGGAAGTTTGATTTCAAATAAATCTTCACTTTAATGAAGTACCAAATTTAATCATGCAAACGTACAAGAGCACAACTGCAATTCCACTTATGCAACTTTAGGTATTACCTGCCTCATACTGACTGAGCCTCTCAGCTCTGGTTTTGGGAACAGCTTCCTTGTGACCAGTGGCAATAACAAGATATTCATATACAAGCAAATGGCCATCTGTAGTCAACACTTCACGCTCTGTGATGTTAGCTGCAGTAGATGCAACAATCCTCACATTGGGAAGATAATCGGAGTGATTAATCACTGATCTTTCAGCAAATGATGGCTCCACCATTGCCCTCAAGCTTCCCCATGGGATCTCAAAATACTCCTTCCTGTTGTCATAGATTTTAACACACAAGGTCACGATAAAGAAAATCACTAAAGAAAAGAAAAAATAACAAAATAACTTGATCTGTAAGTGATATTTGAGACAAAATTAAATAATAAAAATTCAACTTATGCTTTGGGTAGACTTATAGCTGCAACTAAATTATGCACACTGGGGAAGAGATGGACAAGAAACAAGGGATGACAGAAAAGAAACCATGATTCTTTTTTATAAATGAGAAATTTATTGAAAAAATCCCAAGAGAGCATCACCCACGCAAGTGGTACACAAAAGATCATCAGAGAAAACACAATATTTTAACAATAAAGAAAAACGGGAGAAACAACGAAACTCAAATTAAGGGAACCACAACATGCTTGTTGATCGGTGCATAAATTACATATCATTTTGTACCCTTCTAGCTTATGATTTGGTTATGTTTTTGAGTTAAACTTGTGCTTTTAATCCTTTTTGTGTTTATCTTTCAGTTCATTGAGCTTTAGGTAATAATGAGGGCTTTGGATAGTAAATGATGCAATCCATGCATGTTAGGGCCTAATTTGGATGAATGGATGAAGAGCTTAAAGACAAACTCAATTTTGGCTACAGTCCCCTGCCAGCCCAGTTTCGTAGGTCATATTGCAAGCTTTGTTTCAGCAAC
>NW_018921755.1:0-51293 GCF_002207925.1 Prunus avium
TTCTATTAAGGATGGATAATTTATTTATGTTTTGGTTTGTTGTCCTTTTTTTGTTCGCTTTTTCTTTTTTTCGTCATTAAAATCTTTTTGTAGGTTGTTTCTTTTTCATTTTTGGAAATATTTTATGTTTATAAACGATTTTTATTTTAGTTAAAAGTTTAAAAGGTTCCTTTTTTGGCAATTGTCACCCGAACCCGCATAGTTCATAATATATGTTATTTATTTTTCATATGAATATGTTAAGTAGCTTCAAGTTATATTTCACACTGTCACTAAATTTTATGTTCCACCTAGCTATTATATTATATATTGAATTAAACAATCAGTAAAATATATATATATAGATTAAAAACAAACTTTTGTTTTGTCTGTTGCCTTAGTAGAATAGTTTTTAATTTTTTTTTTTCCTCATTCAAAAATTATATTTTTATTGGTACTTTTGTAATGGGATGGGGCGGAGAACATGTTCCCTAACGAAGGTGGCCCAATTTAAATATTATGGGTATAGAGGTGACGATGGGGAATGTTTTTTAAATGGGTATAGCTGTGAATATAAGTCACTATCTGCTCGTCTTGGCTAGAATACAAATAGATGACGAAGAATTAATTTGAGTGTCTCTTTCCAACTCTTTGACGACTTTATCAACAATTTTGAGTCGAAACCTCTACTTAACAATTTGGACTTTGTCCTCCAACATTCATACTCTAATAATTTTATCTATTTAGTAACTCCTCCCTCTTAATTATGTTCTTTGATAATTTATTAAACAAAATGAGCATGAAAAATAAAAGAATTAAAAGAAGAGTGCAAAGATGAACATACAAATACGAGTATATACAGTTATTTTATTAAGCAAACATATGGATTACACATTTTTATGTGTGTTGCTAAACGCATATATATATAATTTTTTTTTTAATGAAGAAAAGTTTAGGGGGAGTGGAGGCTACCCCATCTTAGGGTCAGGGCATACCAAGGTCTCTTTGAGGACTTACATAGGGAGTCTTAGCCCCCTTTTTCGTTTTTTACAGATTACCCACCAAAATGGATTATCGGTAGTGGAACATGAACCTAAGCCTTGATAGCGAAGAGAACGATTCTTACCAACTCAACCAACCCTTGTTGGCAAACGAATATACTTTTTTAATTACAGTAAATTTGGTTTTTTCCCTTCAAATTAATTTTTTTCTTACCTACAGCTAATCATTTTATTTTTCTATAAATTAAACCCAATTTTTATAAGTAAAACCTGATGACTAGGATTCACCTAAGTAAGTTACCTAATCAAGCTTAACATGTTAAATGTTATATTTTTTGAATTCCTAAAATACCCGTGATTGCATTAACGTTCTTTCCAACAAATTGTTTCCTATTCAATGCCATAATGGTGTGTTTCAATTGCATAAGTTTTATGGGGTCAGTTTTATCTAAAAAAAGTATATATTGATCATATTATCCTCATTTAATTAATAATTTCAATTCTTAATAATTACGTTAATCAAGGGCATTTTTTGGTATTTTGAATGTTTCACCATTCTCTTTCTTTTATTTATTTATATATATAGATGACATACCCCTTTTTTTTTTTTTTTTTATAATCTAAATAATGTACATATTTTATAGCAGTGCATTAGGTAAAAATTCACGAACAAAGGGAGGCTTGTATACTTTGAATTAATTAATATTTGGATTGAGCCTATTATCATGGAAACAGAGAGTATAAATTCCTACAATTGTGGAAACAAATTCCAGTCAACTTTATTAAACAATTGTAGGTATATTAAATAATTTAGAGATTTTTTCTTGATGGAAATTTTAGGGATTAAAAACGAACATTAAAGGGAGTGCCCAAATAAAAAGAGATGAGGAGCTATTGATATGCTAGAAATAGGGAGTATTAATTAAAAATCAGGGAGAGTTAATGACATACTTAAAAATAAATTATAATAAAATATGCAAGTACATGGCATATGTTGTAATTAATTTATAATACTCGGACATATTTGTCATACAATATAGGTTTCCAATAAGTATTTAAGTTAAGAATTGGTTACATATTTCTAAGTTCGGTTTTTGGATTGCATTCATTAGATGTATTGGTAGATTAAATATGCAACATACATGCAAAATTATCCAACAGTCCAGATTAAAAATATGTAACCAATCCTTCACATAAAATACTTATTCGAGAATCTCCCCTGTCTTATATTGCAACATATTTTAAATTTGAGTGTTAAATAAAATTTGTAAAATAGATGAGTTAATATCTAGGATATAGGAGTTGCAAGGCCCTATATCTTAAGAACCCTTTTTTTGTTTCTTCACATAATGATATATTCATTCTTGATGAAGAAAGAATTAATTCAAAAAGTAGTTGCAATATTAATGTAGGTAACGCGCCTGACATGTGGAGGCTTCATCTTTGGATTGCGCGTAAACCACACAATATGTGACGCAATAGGGTTGGCCCAATTCTTGAACGTAATTGGGGAGATGGCCAAAGGAGCAGATTCACCATCAATTCCACCAGTGTGGGCACGAGAGCTCCTCAATGCCAGAGATCCACCGACAATTACACTTCCGCATTACGAATATGAGCAATTGCTTGATTCAGACGGCTCCTTCATTATAGACCAATCAGACATGGCCCAACGATCCTTCTATTTCGGTCCACAGCAGATCACAGCCCTCAGGAAACATCTTCCACCCCACCTTTCCACTTGCTCCTCATTTGAGCTCATAACAGCCTGCATCTGGAAATGTCGAACGCTTTCACTGAGACTCAATCCAAAAGACACTGTTCGCCTTTCCTGTGCCATCAATGCCCGCGGGAAGCCCATGGATGATCTATGTCTCCCCTTGGGATTCTATGGCAATGCAGTGGGTGCCCCGACTGTCGTTTCAACGGTAGAACTTGTGTGTGCAAGTCCATTGGGATATGGTGTGGAGTTGGTGAGGAAGAACAAAGCTCAGATGGGTAAAGAATACATGCAATCACTGGCTGATTTTTTCGTGATCAGAGGACGGCCTCCGCCTCCAATGGCGTGGAATGTGTTTGTAGTTTCTGATAATAGACACACTGGTTTGGGAGAGTTTGATGTTGGGTGGGGAAGACCAGTATTTGCTGGACTTGCGAGGGCAGTCCTTATGCTCAGCTTCTATGTCCGAGAAAACAACCAAGAAGAGGAATTTGGAACTTTGGTGCCCATATGCTTGCCAA
Source organism: Prunus avium (assembly GCF_002207925.1). The sequence goes on from NW_018921755.1 coordinate 3,222, forward strand.
GAATGTGTTTGGAAAGGTTTGAGCAGGAGCTCAAGAGGATGATATTGGAGCATGTCGAGGATGTATCTAAATAAGACGTAAGGGTTATGTGTGTGTGATTAAGTCTAGTTGTCTTGTGTTGTGTGGGCTATCATTTCTATGGTGGAGTGTGGGTTTGTTTTCCTCTATGCCTCTTTGTATTTGGAGTTTGTTTGTTTTTTTCATAGAAAATATTTCGCATCAGTCCAATTCTAATAAGAGATGTTGGGTGCAACCCACGCAGAAGTTGTTGATTTAAGTCCTTTGACTACATGCCTTTTTTTATTTATTGATGTTTACATCTAATTTTTAAAAAATTTTAAAAATATTTTGTTGTTCCAATTATGCATAAAGAAGGTAAATTATGAATTTATAAAATTGGTAAGTTATTAATTTGTAGGGCATTAATTATTAGATTTGATTTGAATTTTATTGGATATGAGATTTAGAACATATCCCTTGTCATATCCCTTTGAATACAAATGTAATATACACTAGACACATCCCTTACATCACGTCTCCACCTACAAATAACACAAAACTATGCCAAAAATCATAAAGATGCCTCTTTCCCAAGTATACCAACCTAAATTTTTTTATCGGAGTTCATGGAAACTTCATACCTTAACAATAGGTAAGGTACCTATGCATACACCTCTTGTGCAGGTAACTAAACCCATAAACCACCTCTAGTCTAGGTAATTTAATCCATAAGTTACCTCTAGTCTAAGTAATTAAACCCAAAAGTCACTCTTGTCCAAATAATTATATGCGTAAACTGCCTTTAGTTTAGGCAATTAAACTAATATAATACCTTTGGTATGGATCTTTAAACTCATATTTAAAATAAAAAAATACCTATCTAAAAGGTTACAGAAAAAGGAAAAAGAATTTCACACCTCCACAACAAGTATACTCACACCTAAGTGCATTGAAACTCCATAAAAATTGCTTTGGAAAACCTTGGAAAAAAACTACTACCTGGAAGGCAACTATGTGTGTGCAATATATATATATATATATATACAGAAAGTTTCCATTGAGGGATCCCTCAAATAAAGTTATTTGAGGGACACCCTTATAGGGATCACTCCACATTGTATTTCACTAATCCAAACCGTCTATTTTGTAGATATTCATTCAAAGATCATCTCTACAAAATATCACTTGAATCCGATATCATTCGACCACTCGATTAAATTATTGAAATTCAAGTACTTTCTTGAAGCACCGTGTTCATTGATTTGTTGGTCTCAATTAGATGCCTTAATGATTTTTAATTTGCATGATTTTTTGCAAGGATGATCTCTGAATGAATATGTGAAAAATAGATGGTTTGGATTATTGAATTTTTTTTTTTGTACAGGACCCTAAAGGGTGTCTCTCAAATAAAATTATTTGAGGGATCCCCCAAATAATTTTAATTGAGAGACACCCGTTAAAGTACCCTATGATGTTTTTTTTTCAACAATCTCAACCGTCTATTTTTCAAGTCTTCATAAATAGATCATCCTTGCAAAAAATCAGAAAAATTGAAAATCATTAAGGCATCTAATTGCCAGCAACAAAATAGATGAACACGATGCTTCAAGAAAGGACTAAAATAACAATAATTTAATTGAGTGGTCAAATGGTTTCGGATTTAAGTGATTTTTTGCAGATATGATCTTTGAGGGAATATCTAAAAATTAGACCATTCGGATCATTGAAAAGCAATGTGTTGTGGGACCTAGGGTGTCTCTTAAATAAACTTATTTGAGGAATCCCTCAATAGAAGCTCACTGTATATATACATACAGTCCCCTTCTATTGAGGGATACCTTTTAGGGTCCCCTACATTTTTCTTTTCAACGATCCCAACCATCTATTTTTTAAGTCTATATTCATAGATCATCCTTGCAAAAAATTAGACAAATCGGAAACCGTTTCGACATCCAATTGGGTCCTACAAAATCAATGAACACGGTGCTTTAAGAAAGTACTAAAATTTCAATAATTCAATTGAGTGGTCAAATGATATTGTTATTTTAAAGATATGATTTTTTATTCATTTTTTTTGTTTTAATATAAAAATACCATTTTGCCCTTGCATTTAACAGAAAAAGTTGACAAAATTGACGGCAGGACCATTTGTTCTAACGAAAGTGAAGTTAAAGGATCACGGGAACAATTTTGGAAATTGAGAGATTCAAATGCAAATCGGGTTTAAGTTCAGGGACTAATAAAATGATTAATATAGAAAAATTAGGTATTAGACATAATTAACTTTACTAATTAGTATTTGAGACATTGGGTATTTTGGTTTGGGTTTTAATACCTAGGAAAGAATTGTTATTTTGGATTAGGCCAAAGAGGAGGCCTAGATTCGTTGGTCTAGCTTAAAAATAAAAACTGAAAAGAAAATGCTACCCTTCTTCTTAAAAAGCCTGACCCATCTTTAAAGCTTACAAAGTAAATGACGCTTTTACCCTTGGCTATTTAAACTATGCGCAATTTGGTCTTTCTCTTTTGTTTTCCTTCGGCTTCGAGGTTTTGGATTTCTAGTTCTCGTTCTGCCATTGGAGCTTCAATTTTCTGATAGGTTTTCCTTCAATTTTCTTCGTTTTTCTGCTACGTTTTCTTTCGATTTGCATGCGGAATGACGTTCAGTTTTAGGTGATTTCTGTTCTCCTTAGTTCGGGTATTTCGAGCTCAATTTTGTGGCGCGATCTTGTGGCATTCAACGCTAAACCCTATCTTCTTCATTTTGTGATAAGATTTGATTTTGAGCTGCTTCTTGGTTGGGGAGATTTTTGGTAGTCCTAGGTGTTGAGGTATGAGTACTTTAGAACTGTTTTCGTTTATGTCAACTTATATGTTTTTGGAATTTAGTTTTAGTACTTTGATCGTGATTTCCTTTTGGTTTCTATTAGAAGTTTTTTTATTTTCTGTCATAAACTGCATCTGTTTGTTGCAGTTTTTTAGCAGAAACTGCTTTGCAGTTTCTTGTTTCATAAACTGCATTGGAAGTGTATGTCAATGTTACAACTGCTTATGGAATTGAATTTGTTTTGATTTTCTGTCATAAACTGCATCTGTTTGTTGCAGTTTCTAGTTTCATAAACTGCTTTGGAAGTGTATGTCAATGTTACAACTGCTCATAGAGTTAAATGTGTTTTGATATTAGTTTTAGTACTTTGAACATGGCTTTTCCTTTTGGTTTCCATTCAAATTTGAGCATATGTTTTCTCATAAAGTGCATTGCAGTTTCCGTTTATTTTAGTTTTTGACTAGAGTTTCTTGTTTCGTAATTTGATTTCAGACTAATATTTGCAAGTGTATGGGAATGTTACAACTGCTCATCTACATTATTTACTGATTTGAATTGTTTTCTGTTTTGTTTGCATTTTCAAGACTAATGGAGGTTTGTGTCATAGCCAAGTGCACATATAAGTTGGAAACCATTATGTTTTCAGTTTCAGAAAAGTCATCCATGGTTGATGTTTCGAAGACTTTGTGTCTAAGGTTTAGGGGTTTGCAGTTGGGTAGTTTCACGTTACGGTATTCGCTGCCCGGTTATTCAAGTTGTTTACTAGAAACGGATAGTGATTTAGACATGAAGAAGACATATTTGTCGATATCAAATGAGAAGAGTGTGGATATTTTAGTTAAGGATTTATGCGGGAGCAGTGAGTATAGTGGTGATTTTTGTGCAAATAAGAAGTTGATAGCATGTGAAAGGGGTGAGTAGCCGTGTTCTAGTACTGTGGAAGACATAAATGAATTTTTGGGCAAGTCGAAGAAAGCAAGTGCTAAGCCTTTGTTGTCGAATGAGTGGGAGACGTACATACCACTACAAAAAAAGTGTCTTTTTATGACGCAGATTTAATGACGCATCAAAAATACACGTCATTAAATGTGATAAACTATGACGTGTTTTTAAAATGCGTCGTTGAAATGAGTTTATGACACCGTTAAAATCATTTTCAATGACGCGGAATGTGTGTCATTATTTGAGTACGTTTAGACGACGCTTATCATACGTCATTAATACTGTGAATTTAACGGCGTCTTCTACACGTCATGAAGTACTTATACGACGACGCAAGACCTGCGTCATTGATGTACTGTATACAACGAAGCAGGACCTGCGTCATAGATTTTTCTTAAATTAATGACGTCTTCTACACGTCATGAAATACTTATACAATGACGCAGGACATGCGTCATAAAATCCACGGCGTGTTAGACGCGTCATAGAAACAATTAAGACGACGCAGGTTCTGCGTCATAGAGTTGGGAATTCTCCCCCCAATTTTTCACAAAATTTTAATTCACCCGCTACTTTTAATTCACAAAATTTTAGGAGACGTCATGGAAAATTTTTAACACGACGCTGATTATGCGTCGTTGATTTTCATGACGCATGTTACGCGTCATAAAATTAGATTTCGACGACGCATATTTGTTGTGAAATTTATTGCAAGCGCACAATCCGCACAAGTAATACAGTGATAAGTGAAATGTCGTTCCCACGAAGAGTGATTTAATTTACTAAGTACCAATTGTGATTAACCCAAGACTTTATTTGAACAATTGAATGATGAGATTTGGTTGACTAATTAACTAAAACAATGAATAAAAGCAAGCATAGAACAATAAAGTAGTAAGATTCAAGTTATGAGAGCACTAGAGCTTCCGATTTCACCATAGCCAATTCTACCCAATTCCCTTAGCATGTTAATCCTAATTATTCTCCACGTTGACAGTCGATTTTCCCTACTTTATTCGATACTCCATCCCTGGTTATACCAAAAGTACTCTTATTACCAACCCACTCTATCCCTAGTGATGGAATTAAGATAATAAGAACCCATTAAACTCCTTGGAAAATCTGTAAAACAACCACATAAGTCATGACAAACATCCCTGTCTAATCATGTAACTCATGGCATCTATTACAAGAAGCAACCCTAAATTGGATATCCCTATCGTCAATTTAGCATCAAAACAATTAAATGTTGGCCAAACATTCAAAGCATTAAGCATGGTAATAGATACTCAACATGGAAAAATACTTGGAATTAACATTGACTAAAGTAATTGAGTATTCATGGCTAGGCTACATCGTAGCCCTAGCAAAAGAAATTAGTTCATGACAACTTTAATAAAAACCATGATAAACAGTGTCATAGGAAAGAAAAAACCAATTGAGGATTTAATCTCTGCCCAGCAGCAACTCTAGCTCCAGGTCTTGTCTTCTTCTCTCTAAAACTCTCTCTCGTGCCTTTGTAGTCTATGGTCTCCCAATAATCCTCCGAACTCCCCGGGCTTTAGGTTAAAGCTCAGTATTTATAGGCCAAAGGAATTCTCCAAAAGAGAAAGAAGAATAATAATTAATTAGGAGTTAGATGAATAATAGGAAAGCCAAAAGGCAAAACCCAAACAGAGGAGGAAAAATAGAATAGAGTACGGCTGAGGCAGACTTGGGAATTATCCAAGTCAAAATAGGAAAACTCATATTGGGCTATTTTGGGGCAGAGAATATAGGGAAAAGCCGCAGAATGCTTTCTAATATTTCCAGCGACACTTGTCTAGGCCAGGCTTGTGTGCTTCATCAAAGTAATCAAGGGATTCTTCTTCAAAGCCTATTGCAATACAAAGGTACTGACCCTTTTTTCTCAATAATTGTTCACAAGATGCACAGCCTTGCTAAACCTCAGCAAATGCACATTCCATGACGCAGCGTAGACGTCGTGTTTTAACATTTTTTCCATGATGCACTATCAACGTCATTGAAACCCTATTCCATGATGCAGAACAGACGTCGTGTTCTAAAAACGTTTCCATGACGCGCTATCCGCGTCATTGAAACCCTATTCCATGACGCGGAACAGACGTCGTGTTTTAAAAAAGTTTCCATGACCCCCCCCTTCGACGACGCGGGTAACGACGCCTGATCTGCGTCATTAAATGCCTTTTATGACGCAAATCATACGTCATAGAAGGGTTTTTGTGTTGTAGTGTACATCATGTAGGGCAGAAGTTTGACGGTGGTGCAGAGGAGTTCCGATTGAAATCGTACAAGTATGCTCTTGAAGTAGGATTTAATTTTTTATATGCTGGCAATGACAAGAGTCGGGTGATTGTTGTTTGTTCGAATAAGAAGTTGGAGGGTTGTATTTGGCGTGTTTATGTGTCTCGTTGTGAAGCTACTGGCTGTTTTGTAATTCAAACGTTAAATAATGTGCATACATGTGCGGGTCGGATACGGGAATCAAAGAGTAAGATGATGAGGTCTCGTGTGGTGTCCTCTCTCTTTGTGGACAGAATTTGTGCAAAACCAGAGCTGAAGCCAGTTCAGATTATACACGAGTTGAAAGATTATTATGGTATAGACATTTCATACTACCACACATGGTTTGGCAAAGAGTTAGCTAAACTGGACGTTCATGGTGATGAGTCGAAGTCCTTCAATGAGTTAGTGTGGTATGCGGACGCTGTAAAGGAAACTAATCGCTTTAGACATTTTTTTTTTTGTATCGTTTGGCGGTTCCATTGCAAGATTTCAATATTGCATACCCTTGTTGTGCATTGATGCTACATTTCTGAAGAGCAAGTACAAGGGGCAGCTTCTTTGTGCTTCCAGAAAGAATGGGAATCAAGGTATGGTTATTGTACTGTATTGGATTGTTGTGTAATCTGCATTACTATTTTGTGTAATATTGCTGGTATTTTGTGTACTCTGCATTGCAGTTTATGTTTACTATTTTGTGTAATATTGCTTGTATGTTGTCAATTGTTATTTGAGCATTCATAAACTGCACTGCAAATTCCATTTGTTGTAATTCGATTTCAGAATAATTTTTGCAAGTCTATGGGAATGTTGCATCTACTCATGAACTTAAATGTGTTTTGAACTTAGTTTTAGTACTTTGATCATGGCTTTTCCTTTAGTTTCTTTCCACACTTGAGCAGATTTGTGTTCATAAACTACACTGCAGTTTCCGTTTCTTGCACTTTTTGACCAGAAACTGTGTTTCATAATTCAATTTCAGAATAATATTTGCAAGTCTATGGGAATGTTACACCCGCTCATGGACTTATATGTGTTTTGAACTTAGTTTTAGTACATTGATCATGGATTTGCCTTTTGGTTTCCTTTCAAATTTGAGCAGATTTGTTTTCATAAACTGCACTGCAGTTTCCATTTGTTGCTTATACTTGTGCTTTTGGTGTTGTTTTGTAGAGTTTTATCCTCTAGCTTTTGGAGTTGTTGATTATGAGACAGAGGAGAATTGGACTTGGTTTCTTCAACATTTGGCTGCTGTATTGCTACTGATGAGGAGAATGGTGACTTTTTTCTCGGATCGCAATCAAGGTTTGTTAAATGCTATGGGGGCTGTGTTTCCTGGATGACCTCATTCTTACTGCTACTATCACCTCAAACAGAATTTGATATCGAAGTACCCGAAGTCAGGTTATGGGAAATTGCCCGCAGACCGTGTTATCAATCTATTTAGTAAATGCGCATATGCTGTTATGGAGGAAGAGTTTAAAGTAGCAATGGATGAGTTGGTGATTGTTGGGAGTTCAAAAGTGAAGACATTTATATCTGATTTGTCTAGAGACCACTATGCCAACGCTTTTTTTTTTTAAGGAATACGTTACGGGGAGATGGCAAACAGTTTAGCCGAGTCGTTTAATAATTGGGTTGGGGTATTTCGAGATTTGCCGGTCTTACCTTTGATAGAAGGGATTCGACAGAAATTAATGGTATTGAATTCTCAATGACGAAGAGGATGGTAGAACTTGGGCAACAATTTTGTGTCCGGAGATGGAAACTAGACTGTGGGGCAACAATTCTAGTTGCACTGTTTTTGAAGTATTTGCTGATTATTCTGTGATGGTTGATCTTGGGCAAAGGACATGTTCTTGATGTCTTTGGAAAATGGTTTTCTTTGTACGCATGCCGTAGCTGCAGTTCTGGCAAAGAAAGATTCAGTTTATGATTACGTTGAGTGTTACTACAGTTCTGACTTCTTTCGAAAAGCCTATGAGAGTCCTATTTTTCCTATTCCAGATATTGGGAAAGGCTTGGTCAGCAATGGTTCAGCTACTGGAGTTGTTCTTCTGCCAATTTCAAAGAGGCCAGTCGGAAGACCACTGACGAAGAGGATCAAAACTTTTGGTGAAGTTACAAGGCCACTGAAATACAGTCGGTGCAGTGTTGCTGGGCACAACAGGAAGACTTGCAAGGTGGTGATATGAACATTGCTTCTCAATTGACGATTGCTTATGTTAGATATGGTTTAGTGAATGTATAGTAAGTTTTTGCAAACACTGCATTGCAGTTTTTAGTTGCTTTTAATTGGCTACACAGCTTCTGATTGGATATTATGATTCTTTTTTTAAGTTAATGAAAATTATACAATTGTTTCATCAATGGATATTCATTTTTAACTACCATTCAATGCTTGTTTTCACATTTGAGCAGATTTTGTTTCATAAATTGCACTGCAGTTTCCGTTTGTTGCAGTTTTTGACCAGAATCTTGTTTCATAATTCGATTTCAGAAATTTTTTTGCAAGTCTGTGGGAATGTTGCAACTGCTCATGAACTTAAATGTGTTTTGATATTAGTTTTAGTACTTTGATCATGGCTTTGCCTTTTGGTTTCTTGTCACATTTTTTGAGCAAATGTTTTTTCAAAAACTGCACTGCAGTTTCCGTTTGTTGCAGTTTTTTTGTGTCATAGTTTAATTTCAGAATAATTGTTGCAAGTGTGTTGGAATGTTACAACTACTGACCTACTAAAATGTGTTTTGAACTTAGTTTTAGTACTTTGATCATGGCATTGACTTTTAGTTTCTTTTCACATTTTTTGAGCAGTTTTTTTTTTTTTGGATAAATTGCACTGCAGTTTCCGTTTGTTGCAGTTTTTGACTAGAAACTGCAGTGCAGTTTTTTACCAGAATGCAGTTTCTTCTTTCCTTTTCTTTTTGTTGCATCCTTTTCTAAGATTATATGATAGTTTAGATGTATAACACATCTTTTCTCATATCCCATAATTAGAAATATTTACAAACATCCACAAGAATTAAGATACATATTGCCTTGAGTTAACAAAAGACAAATCACTAGAGACGATTAATGACACAGTGTCTGTGGTGTAGGAGTTTGAGGACATATTGTGCTCGAGATTCGTTCATGAAATTCTTGTCTACACTTTTTGGAATGGGCTGTCCTTATGCAATTTTATCCATGTTGAACATGACGAACATGCCACAATCCAACCTGCAAATGAATATGAGATTAGTTTTTGGTTTTGAATGATTTCAAACTGTAATGAATAGTTGAGTAGAAACAATTCTTACAAAGATGAAGCATGGTGGTGTGACCCCAATCAAATGGAAACTGATATGGATTCTGTCGAATCCAATTGAGAGTGAGTTCTTCATTTGGGGACATGTCCTCGAGTACAGGTGTAGGGGGCTCTTGCTTTTGCTTCACAAGTTTTGGTATTTTTCTTGTTTCTAAGAACGCTTGTGCTTGAGGTTTGATGTATTCTAGCCACCCTTCAACAATATCAACCTATTTAAAGAAGAAGAAAAAAACAAAAAAAGAAAGGGTAATCAATGTATTGCATATTATAATTTTGGTCTGAAATTAGGCAGTAGGTATAATACAGAAACTGCATTGCAGTTTTTGTTTGTGTTGAGAAATTAAGATAGGTTCATTCCACTTACAATATGGTGAGCAATGTCAATGCATCTTTCTTCTTTTCTTGCTCCCAACGACCTGAGTGTATTGTAGTGTCTCCACTTTCGTTCAAGTTTGTGAAACGCGAGGAGTGTAAAGTGGAAATCAGTGCTTGAAATGATCGAGAAGAAAGCACATTGCATTTCCCGAGTTTTTCAAGCAAGGGTTCATACATGACCCTATGCCAACTTGGCTCTACAAAGGTTTGCATGTAAGACTGCAAGCATTGAATGGCAATTTGTTAGTATATATTTTTCAAAAACTGCAGTGCAGTGTCTATTTAACAATTTTGAATTTTGAAAATAATTCTTACCCAAGTCCATGTGGACATGTCCTGTGGACTATCTGTCTGCATGGGCCTTATTTTCTCTTCCTCTATTTGTATATAGGCCTCAATAACCTGTTTCACATTGATTGGAGAAAAATGGAATTGTTAATGGATAATATAGGTGGCACAAATAAAAACTGCAATGCAGTGTGTGTTATATAGAATTAGTAGTTTAGACTTACGTTTTGTGACAGTTCCAGGTCCCATACAGTATCTTTGATATCATGGTTTGTCACTTTCTCAGAACGGAGTCCTGCCCAAAAGTTATCACTGCGGATTTGAATACATGAAATTCTCAAGATTAGTTTCAGTTTAATTGGAAATAAAAGATGAAAGAATTGTTCTTTTGGGATAGGGATATTACCTAAGTTGAGTACTTAAGTAGTATTCTTCAATTTTGTCCCTGTCCTCTTTTGGAATTTTCTACCAAACCTTCCTTTGACCCCATCCTAGTTTTTTCTTTTTCGGCTTTTTTGTGTCTTTTTTGGCCTTTCATCTTCATCATCTGATTTTTGCAGACCTATAGGTATCGAATCATGAAGGTTTGTTCCTTTTGGGGAATTAGGGAGTGGATTTGTGGCATCGGGCTGAGATCCCTCTTGTGTTGACTGCAGATTGAAAGGAAATTAATCAGAAACTGCATTGCATAAAATGGAAACTGCAATGCAGAAAACAAAAACTGCAATGCAGTTTCCGTTTCAGTAATGCAGAAAACATAACAAGAAGGAAGATTGAACTGCAGTAGTTGCATACCTCCATCTGATTTTGAGGATCCTCTTGTGTTGATGGCTCCTCGGAAGAGATAAGCTTGAATTGTGGTATTTCTTCATCACCCTTTTTTGCCTCCTTCTTTTTTGGTTGCTTATCTTTTTCGTACTCATAGCAAGATGCTTGAAGCCTCTTTCTTTCTCTGTTCTTTAGCCTTTATCTTCTTCTTTGTCTTCTTTGTCTTCTTCTTCCTTTTCTTCTTCTTTCTCTTCTTCTCCTTTCTCTTCTTCTTTCTCCTCTGCTTTCTCTTCTTCTTTCTCTTTAGGCAGGTCCCTCTCTATTTGAAAGATTGATGGGTATGAGAACATTCTTTCAATTTCTTCCTTGTATTTTTCTTGAATCTTCATTTTGTTTGCACTCGTCTCCTGGTCAATGTGAGGTTCCTTGCCTTCCAATTCTACAATCCTCCTTTTTAGATTTAGTATTTCTTGAAGCTGAATTGTAGATTCCACTGTCAATGTAGCAGTCACATTCTTCATTATCTAATTTGTCTTTGTGTTTTTCCAACTCCTCTCTTCTAGCTCCTTTGATCTTTTTTCTGCTTGGATAAATATATCCCACAATTCCGTCATTTTCTTCTCATTGTCTTTATTTATTTCATCCTTCCACAGTTGTAATCTTTTTGGGCAAACGAAGCTAGGATCTTGGCGTTGGCGGTAGTTGATTTGGTCTGTCATGGACTTCACCAAGATGTCTTGAATTGCAAGAGGTTCTTTTCCGGCTGCAATCTCAAACCGTTTCTTTTGTCTAACCTCTTTTAATTTTGGAGTTTCATCATCATCATGAGGTTTTCCTTGTTCTTCTACTTCCTCTGCTTCTCCTTGTTGTCCTTCATCATATTCATTTTGTTTTTTCTGCAAATTGAACAGAAACTAGTTAGAAACTGCATTGGGAAAAACAGAAATTGAATTGCAGGAAACGGAAACTGTAATGCATAATTCACTGTTTAGAGATTCTAATTACCTTGTCAAGAGGGTCTCCCTCTTCTCTGGTTGTTTTTCTCTTTTTCTATGTTTTCAAAACACCCTGTACAATGAGAATGGTTTAGAAACTGCATTGGATAAAATGCAAACTGCATTGCAGGAAACGGAAACTGCAATGCAGTTTCTGTGTCCTGCATTGGAAAAGAGAAACAGCAATGCACTGTGTACAGATTTTAATTACCTTCTCAACAGGGTCTCCCTCTTCCCTAGTAGTTTTTCGCTTTTTAGGGTTTTGAAAATACCTTGTACAATGAGAATGATTTAGCATGGATTCACATTCAAGATACATTAAAATAGAACATGCGATAAATTGCATACCTCGATGGCATTTAAGTCCTTTATTTGATTGAATCTTGTGTGGAGTTCCACAAGACTCCATTTAAGAATGGCAGGAGTTTCTTTCTCCTTGCCAAGGATTGGTTGTATGATGTTTGTCCTCTCATACAGTAGAAACTGCACACTTCGAAAACAAGATATATAAGAAATTAGGTTGGAAACTGCATTGCATAAAACAAAAACTGCATTGCAGTTTCTGTTTTTGCATTGCAATGAACGGAAACTACATTGCCAAAAACTCAAAATGCATTGCATGAGCCACTGTTTACTTACCAATATTAGCATAGTGCAACCCAAAACAGCTCCTATAGAGGCTTCTCCTCCCCTCTTTGCTTTTGCTTTTGTGATCAAGGATTCATTCATGTAGGCTGAAACAGCTCTTGCCCACGAATAGCTTGAAAGTGTGTCTAGATTCACACAGTGCTCAACTATTTTCCAGTGCAAAGTGGATGAAGAGTTGGCAAAGAGGAATGTCATGCAGAGCAGAATCAAAATTAGGCTAACCACCTCCTTGTCAACAACCTCCTTTTTCTCTTTGTCTTCCCCTTATTCATCTTCTTCTTCTTCTTCTTCAGCATCTTTTTTTGCTTTTCCTCTGTTCGTTTTCTTCTTTTTCTCTGTCTTGGCCTTTTCTTTCTTTGGTTGGTTTGCCAAGGCAATTGTCTTTTGTAATTCTTGTTCTACCATGTTTTTTGATGGTTTTGACTTTTCTCCAAAGTGCCTTGTTATGAAGGTAGAAATGTATCTATCATTGCCAAGTTTGATATCCATTTGGCAGTCCTAGAATCTCAGTCATTGTTTTGCTTGTGATCTGGAATGATTTGGTGCCGAATTTGAAGGACTTTTTATCTGGATCAAACTTCTTGAGTAGCTGTACTAAGTTGAGGTTCGACTTACTCATGTTATTCAGGTCAATTCTCTGGTTGTAAAACAGCTCAATCAAGTTCCAGAAGGGGGTTTTCTTGAGCAGCTTCTTCTGCCTTTCATTGAGCTTGTCTTTAATGTCTATCATGATGTTGTTGAAAGCATTGATGTTGCACCGAAACTGGACATAGTCCGGGTGCTTTGCTTTCCGATCATAGGTTGGCTTTGATTTTCTCTTTTGACCCATCGTTTTGATTCTTGGCTTTCGTTGGTTTTGAGCTTTATTCTTTTGTGGTCTGAAATAAGAAGGGATGAAAATACTATTAGGACAAGTAGAGATAAACTACAAGGAAGAAGTAGAAATTGCCATGCAGTTTCCATTAATGCAATGTAGTTTGTAGTTCATTGCATTGCATTAACGGAAACTGCATTGCATTTTCCATTAATGCAATGTAGAAAATAGAAATATTTGATGCTCTTCCTCTTTTAAAAGGAGCAATCCAAAGGGCATACCATCAAACATAATAGACATTTAATTGGAGCAATCCAAAACACCAAATATAACATAAAATATACTGCAATGCAGTTTGCATTAACGGAAACTACATTGCAGTTTCTGTTTTCTACAATGCAGAAAAAAAGATATATGCTCTCTTCTCTCATTGCGAATGATGCCAAAAAGAGTTCCGCTCGCGAACTCCGTCTCATTGCCAAATGGAAACATCAGGAAAGTCTAAACCCTAAAGAACTACAAACTAAACCGTGTAGTTTCTGTTTTCTGCGATGCAAAATAGAGTTCCGCTCGCAAGCTTCGTCTCTTTCTCTTTCTCTGGTGCTTTTTTGGTTTTTAGAGGTTTTGAAACCAAAGCTAAACCCAAAACCTAAACTACATTGCAGAATGAAGAATGAACAGTAGGTATTAGAGTGTTGATTTCCTTACCCTTTTCTGTCGAAAGAGAAAATGAAGAATCGACTTCAATCGTTGGTGGTCGTCACCGTTGATGCAAACGATCGTTTGAGATTTTGGGGAATTTTGTGGAACAGTTGAAGTGGTTTCTGGAGGTGAAGTTGAAAGGTCGCTCCAAGGGGTTAGGATTCAATTTGAGTTGATGTCGTTTTTGGTTCAATTTTGGGTTTTTGATGTCGTTTTGACAGCTGTTAGTTTTGGTTTAAAACTAAATATTGAAATTTGACTATATCAAAAGCGAAATCGAAATATGATCTTTAAAGTGGAGCCAGTTCTGTCATGATCCTGTTTGTGCTTTAACCATGTTACAAAATTATCATTTACTATATAGGTGGTGTCCTCAATACAATAATACAATGTTCATATTCAAGAATTTCAAATTGGAAGTAAATACTTGAGGAAGTTTTTTGAACCTTATTTTTTTTAGGCTTATTTATAACATGCCCCCTGTGCTTTCAAAGTTGTCTCAGATTACCACATGTGCTTTGAAACACCTCAAAATACCCCCTGAACTTTTAAAAGCTGTCTCACATTATTTGTTCCATAAAAAATAAAAGACGTTCTGTTACGTCGTTTGGGCCCCACTTCTTTTCAATGGATTAACATTGGAGAATTCGGGTTATTTAGAATTTGGGTGAGAAGGGGAAAGTGGGAGAAGAGGGTTAGGGTTTCAAAGCACAGATGGTAATTTGAGACAACTTTGAAAGCACATGGGGCATGTACACTTGGTTTAGGGTATACTAGTGATTTACCCCATGAACTTGTACTTAACTTTCAATTTGCCCCATATCCTTTTTTTTTTTAGAAAATTAAGGATATGAACCTTTTTTTTCCTCCAATTTTCCCCCTACAGTCTAAATCCTCAACATTTCATCCAATTTGCCGTTAAATATGAGGGCAAAGTGGTCAATTTGCATGTTAAAAAAAAAAAAATTGAAATAAACTCTCTCTCTCTCTCTCTCTCTCTCTCTCTCTCTATGGGTTCTTGTTCTTCTATAACCCTGTCCACTTTGTCATCTTCATTGGCAACAATTTCGTTGCAGCCATAGTCACATACAGAACAAGCAGAATGCTCCTCTGCCTCGTCTTCTCTTCTTTAACAGCCTCCATCAACATCAAAAATCGTATTGTCTTCCCTGTTTTCTTCAATAGCCTCTTCATCTTCATGTTGATTGATTATGAAATCCGATCTGCTTTGTTTTGAGTGATCACCTTCTTCAGTTTAAGCATCAACCCCTGCTTCCATAGTCAAACTCTGTTTTTGGGTGTAATCCAAAACCTCCCAAGAAGGCTTAATTAGAATACATGGAGGGTAGAATTTATTCAACTTCATGCCACAGCAGCAGTTCCAGTTTTCATCCCCATTCTCAATAACTTTTTCATCGCCACCCTACTCTCTCTGGTAATTTGTCGCAGAAGGTGTAGCTGCCCAGAAGCTCCAAATGTTGCTCCGATCTGCAATTTCTTGACGTGGGATTCTCCGGTAAAGCACCTCAAAGCCACTTTGAGCCCAAGAGAGGGATGGGTTTGGGAGTGGAGGGGAGTGGTCATGGGGGAATGGGAGGAGAAGAAAACCCGTAGGACAAGGGGGGGTGGGTGGGCTGGGTTCAGGGATGAAAAATACAGAAGCGGGAGGTGGGGGGGAAAGGTCTATGGGGGTGGAGGATGGTACTCTTTTTCTTCAAATTTTTTCAAAAAAATAATTTTTTTAAATGTTTAACTGAAAATTGGATGAAATGTTGGGAATTTAGACGGTAGAGGAGAAATTGGTGAAAAAAAGAAGTTCATATCCTTAATTTTCTATAAAAAAAGGGATAGGGGGCAAATCAAAAGTTAGGTACAAGTTCAGGGGGTAAATCACTAGTATACCCTAAGCCTTAATTTTATTTTGGTAAAAGTAGGTGTTACTTTTTGGTCTTTGGTCTTTATACTAATTAGGTAAAATTGTATTCCTATCTTCCAAATTAGTAAACTATATAGTGTCTTAAAATGAAAGCTCCCTATATATAGATAGTTGAGGAATCCCTCAAATAGTGTTATTTGAGGGATGCGGTGCTCAACCGTTGGATCTGTTTTAATGATCTCGTGTGGCTGAGATTGATTCAAATCTTTTAACCCGTTTCTTTTCTAATGACGCACTAGAAACCCATGTACACTGGAAACCAAAAGACGCCCTACTCAAGCACACTTGGAGCAGAAACCAAGTTGAAGAGAAAACTCAAGAGACACGAAGCAAGAGAATCAAACGTCCAAGTTGAAGAGGAGGATCCTTCGTCGCGAGATTTCTGTGTGAAATCGGTATGGGTATTCCTAGGTGTGGTTGTTTCATAATTTGAGCCATGGGTTATTGATTTGGGGGTTCTGTGATAAGTTTTGATTTGAGTTCTAATGGATAATTCTTTATTTGGGTTCTAATAAATTAATAATGAATTCTGGATATAGGTTTTAATGAGTAGTTCTTGATTTGGGTTCTAATAATGAATTCTTGATATAAGTTCTAATGGGCAATTCTTGATTTGATCAAAATTTGATCCTACACTTTTCTGCACTCCGTAGAGTTTGTTTATTCTAATTTTCTAATAAGCTATGCAAATATAGAGCTACTATACACTCATTTAATCAATAGAAACAGATGAATTATTCCTATATAATTATAATGTTCTTAGGAGGATAGACGAATCAAATTCTGGGTTTGTTTTCCTTGAAATCAGTTGGGAGTAGAGACTTTGAACACATATGACAACAACAAAAAAGAAAAGCAATTGCTGTTATTGGTAGAAAAAGAAACATCCAGCTAATGAGCTATTGATTTGGTTTCTCAATTGTTCTTGTGGTTGTAGTGAAACCATACTAGAATTGTAGTCTCATTTTTTCTATTTAGTTTAGTTTAGTTTACTTTTTTTTCTACATTGCAGGTTCTTCGTGGAGTAATCTTGTTCGTTTATGTCATTCTTGACACTACTACAAAAAGTGAAAAAGACGACGGTAGAACAAAAAACCATCGTTGTGTTTAAAAAGACGACGGTAACAGAAAACCGTCATGGATAAGTAAATTAAACACCTAAAAAATGGAGGTCCTCTTGAATATTTTTTTAAAATGACGCACCCCAATAAAAAAGCGTTGTCTTATTAAAATGGTTTTCTTTAGAGTTAAATTCTGACCGAAAAACAACGACAGTAGGTATGAAGCCACCGACGTAGAAAGTAAAGATGACGGTTCAACAAAAAATCTGACGTGTTAACTCCTACATAAACACGACCAAATGTTCTTAGTCAGTGACATATAATATTATGGAATCCACGTCGGTATATTACAAAACAACGACGTGTTAAATCAATGTATCATGACGCGAAAGATATATTTATCGACTTATTACTTGGGAGTGTACTACGACGGTACCTATAACACTACTGTCGTATAGAGTAGTAGAGAACAACGACAGCAGAAGAGTAGATAACGACGTCTAAATTAGAATATCCACGTCATATTTATAAAATATCAAGACGTAATAACCACGTCGGTTTGTTCAATTAGCGACGTCTAATATTTATTTACCAGGTCCTGACGTTAAAATTACCATCGTATTTATTCAATTTATACGTCTGTCTTCTCTATAAACCGTCGTCTTAATTTTTATTGCTTTTTAAGGTTTTTATTTATTTATTTTGGTAGCCTATGACGGTAGATAACCAAAATGACAAGAACTGAGAAAAATCACGACAGTTTATATAGAAAACCGTCGTGACATGAAAATTAAAATGAGATCCCAAGAGGAATGAAATCTTACCATTGAGATCTTTGGATCCTGATCATAATCAAACCTCTAAAGGGCCCATACTTTCTTACCAAAGTGAGAAAGACAATATTTTAAATACACAAAATCCAAAAAGAAACCAGAATTGAACTAATGACGGCAAACTTTGAGAAAGACAATGTTTTGAAAGTTAATGATGTGTGCGTTTTGGCATCAAAATGCATACATCATTAACATCCAAATAAGATTCCCACGTCATAATTTGCCGACTATTTCTTATACGACGTATAATATTTAGTTATAACCATGTCGGTTTGTTCAATTAGCGACATATAATATTTATTTACCACGTCCTGAAGTTCAAATTACCGTCGTATTTATTCGATTTATACATCTGCCTTCTCTGGAAACCGCCGTCTTAATTTTTATTGCTTTTTTAGATTAATTTTTTTTACGCTCCAACACTTTGCTAATATCTTTCTTAATATCTTCTGAAGTTCTGTAAGACATTTCAAACCTTCATTAAAGAGAAAAGAAAAATCAATTAGATCAAAATTAAACAACTAAACAAGGAAACAAGGAAATACAAATAAAGGAAACTGAGATTAAGTGCTTGGTTTTGCAGAAGGAAAATCATCAAACATATAGGACTGAGAACACTACCACTTAACTCTTATTTTTATTGCTTCCAAGAAAAATCATGACGGTTTTAATAAAAAACCGTCGTCACATGAAAATTAAAATGAGATCCCAAGAGGTATGAAAGTGACGTTGAAATGGTTTATAGTGCACACTTTAGCTTCTATCCATTTGAAATCTGAAATGTATAAGAACCTAAAGTGACTCTTCAGATTTCAAATGGATAAGAAGCTAAAGTGTCCACTATAAACCATTTGTCTTTCAGATACACAAACCATCGTGATGTGAGATAGAGCCAAGGGCAAGAAGAAGTTGGAACCCTAATTGAAAACTGAGAGTTAAAAAACGCATGAAAAAAATCATATTTATACAATTATCTTCAATATCCACATCCGTTCTATTACAAGTAGCGACGTCAAATTGAAATAATAGACGTCGGTGGGTAATAATTGGAGTCATATAAATATAAATAACCATGTCATTTCCGTAAACTAAGGCCAACAACTTTTAAAATCAACAACGTCAGTTATGCATAAAATGACGACGTGGTAACATGTAATACCACTTCTACCAAAGTAAACTTTTGTCGTGTATTGCCTAGAGAACGACGTCGTTTTTGGAAAACCAAAGAAGTCATTGACTTTTAATTAACCACCACGGTCTACTAAAACAAAGTTTCGTTGAATTTAAGTAACCACGTCGGTTTCCTAAATGGATGGTCGTTGACTTTCGAAATACAACGACGGTTTAGATAAACAAGCGCCGTCATAACATATACTATCAGGTCATCAAAAGTAAACTTTTGTCGTGTAGAATTTAAATAACCACGTCGGTTTCGGAATTCCAAAAGTCATTTGGCTTTTTTAATAACCACGTCGGTTTCTACTTATTGTTTGTCGTTATAACTACATACTAGGGCGGTTTTTAATAAAACCGTCGTTGTATTGAACTCTGGTAAAATATATAAACTTTTTCGTCACCTGACCTAAAGTTCTACGTTCTCTCTCATCGATAAAATATCTCAGTTTCCCTCTCAATTCCCAAAAGCAGCTTCGTAATCGTCATCATCATCGTCTTCGTCCCCAAATCACTAAAGTTGCGTCGGAAGGAAACTTTCTTTGCACGCCAAAGGTTTTTTCTCAATCTCTTTTCTTTTTTTTCACTTTCATTTGAAGAGGGTTTTGAAAGAACGAGTATGGAAACAAGATTCCGTCAAAATGAGGAAATCTTTCACTGGTTTGATTAAATTTATTGGTCCATTACTCTCACGACACCTGAAGACGACAGTTCTCTCTTGTTTGTGACGTTAGAATCGACAAACCACGACGGTAGTTAAATCTGACCTAATGCAAACTGCACGACGGTGGTTAATAATCGTCATGGTGTGACAAGTAATACGTCGAAAACAAGATAAAACCGTCGTCTCATGGGAGAAAGAACTCGCGTTTTTCCTGTATCACATCTCAGTAAGACGACGGTTGTCTTTTGTGTTTGACATTTTAATGTTTAAACCACGTCGGTTTTTAGTCTTAATACCCAAACTGTTTAATAAGACGTCGGTGTTTTCTTGGTACGTCATTGTATTTTTTTTACGACGACGGTGTTGTTATCGTCGTCCTAAATTTAATATCACGGCCGTCCTTTTTCCGAAGTCTTTTATTTATTATTACGTCGATCTGTTTAATTAACCGTCGTTGTTTTTCTTGCAGATTCATTAAAAATGGTTTTGAAATCTCGAAGCAAGGAAGCTCAAGTGTCAACGGCTCAAAGGGATGAAGCCAAATCAGTTTCAAAGGCTCAAATGGATGAAGGCAAATCAGTTCAAAGCACACCCTCGAAGAGGATGAGATTTTCTTCAACCTTCGAGGAAGACCCGAGCACAGCCATATTGTTGAGGAGCCAAAATCGACTCGCAGTATCAACACAATGAGTCGTGTTGTGAAGAGGAAAATTCAGAAGATTAAGTATGTGGTTGAGTTCAATAAAAGGGGCAGACCACATGGCAAGGCTGTTGTTGAGATGCAGTCTTACATTGGTGTTTTGGCATGCACCAGAGTCCCTCTTGTGGACAAGAAATGGACTCAATTGCCCAAGGACCTGAAGGAGCATATTTGGGAAGCTATTCAAATGGCTTATGTTATTGGGGAAGGGTGCAAGAAGATGGTGTTGTCGTCTGCCACCAAAAAATGGAAGGATTTCAAGTATACCTTAACTAGGCAGTTTATCCTTCCATTCGCAAATGAAAAGGAGAAGTTAAAAGAACCCCCTCAGCTTTATAAGTTCATAGAGAAATCGCAATGGGATGCCTTTGTAGCTTCAAGGTTATCCCCAGATTTTGAGGCTGTGCATTCTGGGCAGAAACAGAGAAGGGAAAAATGCGTGTACAACCATAGGTTGTCTAGAAAAGGGTATGTTGGTTTGGAGGACCGATTGGAAGAAACCATGCCCAGTGAAGAAATCGATCGATCTCTGCTATGGAAGAAGGCAAGAGAAGATAAAACGGGAAACATCCCTGATCCAAAGGTTGCAGAGAAGGCAAAATTAATCGTATGTCTCACTAACTCTGTTCTAAATTTGAAAAATAGAGTGTTTTATTTTCATATAGACGTCACATGTTTAAATAACCGACGTTATAACTTAAATACCACGACGGTTTCTATTTACCGCCGTTTCAAAGACAATTGCACGTCGTTTTTTTCATGAATTAGACGTCTAGATTGAATTAATACGATGACTTAAATTCTTGAGACGACCGTCTTTTTTTAGGTTTACTCACGCACACAGTCTACCACTTTCTGTCTATTTCATTGAAATTTGTGGTGCACAATTTCTTGAAAAGAATGCATATTTCTATTAAGTTTTTTCACTTCTTCATTAAAATTTATGACGGTTTTATCTCATCTAGACGTTAGAATGCGTATACAACGACGGCACTTTTATTCCGCCGTTTGAAATTATGTACTACGTCAGTTTTTTCAACAGTCCGTCGTCTTAATTGAAAGACTACAACGGTACAGGTTTTTGATTTATGTTCTATTTATCTGTTATAGCTTTTGAATATACGATGGGTTTTTTCCATCGATGTTGGAATTGTTACACAACGACGGTATTTTAATACTGACGTGTGAAGTCAATACTACATCCGTTTTGTTAAAAAACCGTCGTTATCACTGATATATTACATCGGTTTATTTATCTGTTTTACACTCTGTTCAATGTCTAACATTCTCTCGCTCTCTCTCTCTCTCTCTCTCTCTCTCTCTCTCTCTCTCTCTCTCTCTCTTTAAGGATGATTTGGCAAAACAAGTCTCCGAGGGCACTCTGACTGTCTCCAGGAGCAATGATATTTTGACTCTGGTTTTGGGAACCCCCGAGCATGGTGGGAGAGTCAGAGGAGTTGGAGCTGGCATTTCCTCAACTCAATTCTTCAATTTGTCGAGACAGCAGAGAGTAAAATTTGCTGACAAATTGAAGGAAAGTCTTATGGAGGCAGTCAAAGAAGAGACATTGAGGATGGAGGCTAGGTCAAGGGAAAGTGTTTTGGAAGCAGTCAGAGCAGAGAGGGAAATTATGTTGGCACAATTCCGTCAACTAGTTCTTTATTTTAATGCCAACATGCTCAAAACCCCAATTACCCCAATTCCTTTACCGCCTCAAGAACAAAGCCCAAAGAATCTAATGTCTGACAAGGCAAGCTGCTATGGAGCCACTAATGTCATACCCCTAGTTTTGGGGGAGAAGATCTAAAGTATGATGCTGATACTGCTGAAAAACAGCAAGATGAAACGGTAAAATCTTTGATATTTTCTTTTTCTGCTTTTTAAATTTTAAATAGACGTCGCTCTTTTAAATATCCTACATTACAATTTCAAACCAACGACGGTATATCTTTACCGACGTCTGAAAGCCATAATACGTGTGTTTCTTCCAAGAACCGTCGTTGTGAGTGAAATACCCCGACGCTTTTACTTGTTTTGCATTTTATAATGCCTTGAAAATAACGACGATCTTTTTTGCCGTCGTCTCATTCTTTTATAAACCGTCGTCTATTTCATTAAAGTATTCACTGCATTTTAATTAGACGACCTTTCTATAGTGTAGCGACGTTAGAACATTTACACAACGACGATTATGTCTTTACCGTCGTCTATAACCTTTCCTCCGTCAGTATGTTCTAGAAACCGTTGTTTATATTATATACCACGTCAGTTTGTTTGGTTTAGTTAGGGTCGTTTATTTTACTTGGTATACAAACTAACTTATATTTCTTTATTTATTTCTTGTAATAGGATCTCTCAAAGCTAGACATGCCACCTCCTCTGTTAGCCCTATGCCAATTTGTCCAGACCAAGTTGCAGCTTGATAACGAGACTGTGAAAGTTCACATTCCAGAGGAAGTGTTTGGCATTGATCATGATACCTTCATCTTGTGTGAAGATATTTTACAGTTTGCTTCCATGGTTGAGATTGGAGCCACAGTGATTGCAGTATACATGAGGTAATTCTAGAAATCCTAGATTTTGTTTTACATTTCCCTTTCTTTTAAATTAAAATCTCATTTAATTGAATTTTATATATTTAGGTACCTATTTGACTATTTTAAAATGGCAAATATGGTAAACCTTGTTGGCCTCGTCGACCCTGGACAAGTCAGCGCTCAATCTGGATCTCTATCTTACCGAACAAAACAACTGTCAGACCGCATGAAAACAGCAGATGGGGATCAATTTTTGTTGGTCCCTTATAATCCAGGGTTAGTCCCCTTAACTATTTAAAGTATTTTCTTTGTAATATTTTTCTTTGTACTATTTAACCTATGTGGATCATTATGTGTAGGGGTGATTGGGTGTTGTTAATTGTGATACCATTTAAGGAGACTGCCTATTACATGAATTCACTGCCAAAACGCTCCGTTGACGACGACATGAAAAGTATAGTGAATTGTTATACTACGTTTTTCCTGGTTATCGACGTTATAATGTTACACAACGACGGTAGTTTCATACCGCTGTTTGAAATAAAATACCACGTCATTTTTTTAAAACATCCGTCATCTTAATTGATTTACCACGAAGGTTACTATTTTTTAATTAGATTTTTCGTTTTGTCATTAACCCTCTTTGTTTTCTTGAAATAGGTCATTGAAAATGTTTAACTCTCATGTAAACAAAAATTCATCACGTAAAACAGCCATTTGGAAAACTCTACAAGGCAGTCTTGAACAACCAACAAGTGTAGAGTGTGGCTATTACCTGATGCGATTCATGAGAGATATAATTCATGATCCCAACCTAGCTTTTGAGAAGAAGGTAGAAGGCAAAATTTAAGATATAATTTCTTTATTTTACTACGTTAACTTTTTCTTTAAAACCGTCGTTTGTATCTTTATAACATGTCGGTTTTTTCGTTTATTTTGCAATTTGAAAAGAAAAAAGATCGAGTTCAGTATAAACAAGAACATATTGACGAAGTTAGGCTGGAATGGGCAGAATTCGTTAACAAGCAATTACAGAATGATAAGTGATTGACATAAATATTTATTAACAATGTTTAGGTTTATTTTAATATATTAACAATGTACATAAATATTTTTGTTGTAATCAATCGAACAACCATCAAAAAAATTAATTAACTTTTTGAAATATTTTTAGTTTAGGATATTTATGTGTTTAAATGAATTCAAGGGACAGTAATTCATAAAAACTTAATTTAATTCCCAAAAACCGACGTCTCATTCTGATTTACATGTCTCATATGTGTATACAATGTTCGTCTTATTATAACAGGAAATATAACATCGACGGCAATTCTTAAAAACGACATGTAACAGGAATAAACACGACGGTTTATATTTACTTCATCTTATACGGAAAATTTTTGTACTGATATACTATATCTGTTAGTACAACCCAATCGACGTCTTAAAGACATACAAAGGCGGTTATCTTACAAAATTTGACGTTGTATATGTAAACCACGGCAGTAACAACTTTAGAAAACACGTAAATACAATCCACATCGGTTATATAGAACAAGATGACGTGGTAACATAATAATCCACGTTGGTGATTCAAAACAAGATGACGTGGTAACGTAATAACATCGTTTTGTGTTCTTTTCGACGTCTAAAATAATTTAGGACGTAATTCCTAATATTCATAATAAATTCAAAACTAATTCCAAAAAATAAACTGACAACTACCATGCACTCATTGAAATATTGTCTCTCCCCTAAAGCTTTAAAAAATGTAATTTTACAAATATTTTTTTATTGTATTTAATTACTAATATTCATAATATATTAAAAAAAAATCCAAAAAATTCTATGCACTCATTAAGACAATACCTTGCCCATAAAGGCTTGAAAAATGTAATTTTAGTTTTCAAAACTACAAGTGATAATAAAAGTCAAAAAAATTTAGAGACAAAGCACAATACTCCTTATACTTTTCATAACATAATCCTAAGGTTTATATGATCCATTGGTGGCCATAAATTCAAAATGATGAAATCCAGATTTTAGCCTACTATTATAGAAGGCATTGTTATAAGTAGTCCGTAGCAATTTTCGGTTCATTTTTTCTCATACTTGTGTATTTTTTTTTATAATTATTGTAAAGTTTTGGGTTTAGGGTTTAGGGTGTAGGGTTTATTGAAACGACGCCGGTTTTCTCTCGCTGTTTTTGGTCAATTATGCGCGTTTGAATTCGAGTAAACCCAATTATTTAATATTTAAGATGTCAGTTTATTAAGGGGTGACATACAAATAATTTACTATGACGTTCCCTTTATTTGTCGACGTATTTTCAGTTTACAACGTTGGTTGTGTACGTAAACTGATGTTGTAAGTGAGTATTAAACGTCTATAACTAAGTATTTACCGTCATCGTTGAAAAACACGATACTTTGAAATTTTTGACCGCGATCTAAAATTTTCATAATTTCCCTTTAAACCTAAAATAGTTCGTTCTCTCCCTTCAACATAAATTCATCTTAAAGTTTTCGCTCTCTCTCAAAGCATTGGGTATATTCTCCGAGCTCTCTCTCAAGCATTTGTTATATTCTCTCAGCTCTCTCTCAATATCCATGTAAGTAAAAACCCTAATCTCTTTATTTAATGATATTGCACGGCTTCTTAAATCCATAAATATTTTCATTGGTAGCTATGGGTTCTTAATTGGTAGCTATATCTGGGTTCTTTTATGTTTTGGTGTTTGCATTCTTGTAATAATTACTCTCTGATTTGTCTGCCGCGCAAATCTCACGGCCTGGAGTTCCGGGCCGAGGGGACGTGCGTTAACACGGGGTTTCCTGCTTTTGGGTGCGGTGCGGTTGTGCGCGGGCGTGCCAGCACGGTTTACCGTGCGTTGATGTTTTGGTGAGCGTTGGATGGGTGAATGGTGCGCCTGTTTGATCTGTCTTCTTGGTCAAACGATTGTAGCCGAGAGAGGAACTGGTCTCGGCTGTTAGGTTCACGGCCTGAACTACAAGGCCGTTGAGTGGTGGTGTTGGTGGTGGGTTTTGGGCGGTGCTCCGGCGCGCTGCTCAGGGAGCGACGGTCGTGTGATATATGGGGTGAGTGAGCGAACAAACAGAGATGGTGCTCCGGCGCCTTGAAATTCAAGGGTCGTATGATATATTGATGAATGGATTCTGCTTACAACCTAACACTACTCCTAGGAAAGCAAGTAAAGATATTGAAAGTGCATTACAGAAGAAAATATGGAGTCTGATTAGCGCAAGTGAGCAATCCAATCGACATTTGGGATCGTGAAGTATGGTGATGAGACCCCAGAAATCCTGGTGAATCTCGGCCGCCGCGCTCAATCGTGGGTTTTGAACCTCTGGCCGTGGAGACGCATTTATTGCCTGGATAGCTGGTGAACCAACATCTCAAGCTGTCAGAATCTTTGTGAGAATGTCCACGTCTAATCACTCTGATCTTCATCACCAAATCCTGACTTCAGTCACTTCCCACCTTCCCTCATGCATTAAATGCTACTTTGTGGCCAATGGGTTTTGCTGCAATAAACAGGCACTACTTCATTAAATGAAGCCTGGGACCCTGCTGTCACGTGATGATTTGCCTTTAATGCCTTGGCCGCAAATTTGTTCGGCCTCGGCCTCGGTCTATGCTTGAGGCCTAGATGATCGTGCCTTAGCATTTCCTTCTTATATTTTTAAGAAGGCGAAGTGCCCTGGCGAAACGCTGCGTTTCAGCCTCTGCAAACAAGTGCCAGGGCCGAGATAAAGGGCTCCTTCGGCCTGCTCATGGCCGTGATTTATCAGGTACAAACATGATTGGGTTCTTTTATATTTGTTTGGCCATGGGTTCTTGGAAAAGGAATGGGGATGGGAGATTTAGACTGCGGTTTTTTTTTAACTACGATGACGGTTGATGGATCAAACCGTCGTCTAAATTTTTATTAGACGTCGGTTGATCATTTACTCTCGTCATCTGAATTTTAGTTTGCAATTGGTAACCTAAAGATGACTGTTTCTGCATTAACCGTCGTCTTTAGGCTACCAGAACCCAAAACTTTGTTCTTCAAAAAGCAATACAAATTTCTGGGTTTGGGTAGCTTAATGACGACTGTAACTAGAGATGATGTCGTCCGAATTTATATTACACGACGATTATGTTGTACAAATCGTTGCCTTATTCTAGTTTTATTTTTTATTTTCAATTTGTTCTTTGCTATTTGAATATAGTAGTGTTTCATTGCTGGTCTTTTCACTTTATTATATATATGATTTTATAGTGTGTGAGATGGATAAGTCATGGATGCATGCGGATAGAAGATCGAAGGCATATGAGTTAGGGGGGGGAGGATTTTTGAATTTTGCTGTAGAAAATCTTGGAAATACAACTCATATTCGTTGTCCATGTGTTAAATGTGGGAATATTCGATTGTTTGGGGTTGGAATTATAAGGGAACACTTATACTTTAATGGAATTGACCAAAGCTATAAGATTTGGACATGGGATGAGTGATGTTTGTTTTACAGATTTATTGATACTTCAAGGAGAATTGCTTCCAGAAGGAAATACACTACCTTCCTCTATGTACAAGTCAAAAATGACTTTGTCTGCTTTAGCGACGGGTTATGAGAAAATCCATGCATGTCCCAATGACTGCATTTTGTATAGGAAGGAGTATGAAGATTTAACTAATTGTCCTACTTGTGGTATCTCACAGTGGAAGGAAAGCAAAGATTCAATCTTGAAAGAGGGTGTGCCAGCGAAGGTGGTGTGATATTTTCCTCCAATTCCAAGGTTTAAAAGGATGTTTCAATCACATAAGACAACTAAGAGTTTGACTTGGCATGCTACAAGAAAATTAGTTGATGGTCATATGTCTCATCCAGCGGAGTCCCCGTCTTGGAAACTTGTTGATGATAAATGGCTCGAGTTTGGTAAAGAGCAGAGAAACTTGAGATTGGCTCTCTCATCTGATGGATTCAATCCCCACAGTTCTTTAAGTAGCAGATACAGTTGTTGGCCAGTTATGTTAGTTACATATAATCTCCCACCATGGCTATGCATGAAGCGGAAGTTCATGATGTTGACCTTATTGATTTCCAGTCCAAAACAGCCCGGAAATGATATAGACATCTACTTAGAGCCTTTGATTGATGATTTAAAATCTCTGTGGGATAGGATTAGAGGAGTGTATGATGCACACATAGGAGAATACTTTACACTCAGAGGTGTATTACTGTGGACAATTAACGATTTTCCTGCCTATGGGAACTTATCTCGTTGTGTCGTTAAAGGATATAAAGCTTGTCCAATATGCGGCGATGATACACCTATTCACAGGTTGAAAAATGGCCACAAAATTTGTTACATTGGGCATAGAAAATGGTTACCAATCAATCATCCATATAGGAGGCAACGTGCAGCTTTTAGCATAGAAAATGGTTACCAATCAATCATCCATATAGGAGGCAACGCGTAGGTTTTAATGGGAAACCTAAATATGGCACGCCTCCTGAGCCATTAACTGGAGAAGAAATGCTGCATATGGTTGAAGATATTAATTACATATGGGGCTCGAAAAATTGGGGAAGTGTTGGTGAGAATGATGGTGACAGAGTTTGTTGGAAGAAGAAATCAAAATTCTTTGATCTCAAGTATTGGAAATACCTCCCTGTGAGGCATGCCCTAGATGTTATGCACATTGAGAAGAATGTTTGCGATAGTATCATTGGTACATTGCTAGAGATCCCTGGAAAAAATAAAGATGAGATTGCTACTCGGTTAGATTTATTGAACATGGGGGTCAAAACTGATTTGCAACCCGAGTATGGAGAAAGACGTACTTGCTTGCCTCAAGGGCCTTGGAATTTGTCAAGAGCAGAGAAGACGGCGGTTTGCAATTCTTTCTATGGTATGAAGGTCCCTGAAGGTTATTCTTCAAATATAAAAAATCTTGTATCTTTAAAAGATTCAAGACTTCTTGGCCTTAAATCTCATGATTGTCATACATTGATGCAACAATTGCTCCCTGTGGCAATTCGTTCCGTTTTGGAGAACCCTGCAGGGTATGCAATAACTCGATTGTGCTTCTTCTTCAATGCTATATGTGCAAAGACGGTAGATGTTTCCAAGCTAGATAAGTTGGAAGAAGATGTAGTAGTTACTTTGTGTTTGCTTGAGAAGTACTTTCCCCCTTCATTCTTTGATATCATGGTTTATCTAGTAGTACATCTTGTCAGAGAAGTTCGTCTATGTGGGCCAGTATATTTTAGATGGATGTATCCTTTTGAAAGATATATGAAAGTGCTAAAGGGGTATATTCAGAATCGTACTCGTCCCGAAGGTTGCATTGCTGAGCGGTAAATAGCTGAAGAAGCTGTAGAGTTTTGTACCGAGCATTTATCTGATGTTAGTACAGTTGGAGTGCCTTCAAGCCAGAATATGAGAGTTTCAAAGCCATTACCAGGTTGCACAATGAGCTTAGTTGATCTGGACTTGTTGAACCAGGCACATCTATATGTCTTGGAGAATACGGAGGAAGTCCTACTTTATATCGAATACGTATGAGTTTAATTTTTCATATGTAGTCATTTTAAATATTATTATTCCTTATGTTTATCTTATATACAAGGGACTGTAATGCTTGATTTTTTCGTGTCAATTGTAGGGAACAATGATCCACATCAAGACCACTTATCCAAAATTTAGAAAGAGAACAAAGTGGCTACAAGATAAGCACGATAGCACTTTCATTCAATGGTTACGCTTTAAGGTATATATGTTATTGAATGACATATTGAACTTTTAATTTTCTTTCTTTCTATATGTTAGATTGAATTAAGATATGTTATTAATTTGCAGGTTCAAAGTGAACTTAATGGAGAAGAGAATAATGAAGTATCAGAAAATTTGAGGTGGCTAGCAGCTGGTCCTAGCATGGCAGTGCCATCATATATGAGCTACCTTATTAATATTGTTAAATTTAACACCAAGACACAAGATGATGTGCGAACTGTCCAAAATAGTGGAGTTTATTTACTTGCACATACTATGCAAGTTGCTAGTGCCAAGGATAAAAACCCTATTGTCTCCAATATGGGTTTTTATGGGGTTATTCAAGAAATTTGAGACCTTGACTACCAAAAGTTTAGAATCCCAGTCTTGAGGTGTGATTGGATAGATAACACTTCGGGCCTTGTAGTTGACAAACTTGGATTTACCCTTGTAGATCTAAGTAAAATTGGACATAGGAATGACCAATTTGTTATGGCTTCTCAAGTCGAACAAGTATTTTACATTGACGACCCAATGCATCATGGTTGGTCGGTAGTGTTATCAATGCTTAATAGAGAATATAATGATGTTATTGGTGATCATGTGCTATGTGATATTAGAATTGAGTGTGAGCCATTTACTAGAGAGATACCAAATGTTGACACAATTGATGACCTAGTCGATGAGTTTGGGAGTGAGAATATTAGAGATGGGTGTGAAGATATATGGATTGATTGATTGTTGTAATGTATGATATTGGTTATACAGTTAGTTGTATGACATTAATTAATAGCTATGTATATCATTTTAATTCTGATCACATTTTCATTATGCAGGTTTTGGGCACAACAAATCAAAAATTTAAAATACTGGATTAAAGGTGGGAAATATGATGGTCCAGTTAAAAAATTGGAAAAACAGACGTCTACAAAAAACCAACGTCGTATTTTTACAAACGTCGTGGAAAGAAAATGCAAAAGACGTCGGTTTATTAAAATTAAAGCATAAGAGGGTGTAATAAACATCAACGATGGCCTACAAAACAACACACGACGTATATTTCACTCTAACACAACGTTGCAGTACTCCAACTGACGAATTTGTTAAACAATACTTCCATGATTTAAATCTACCGTCATCTAAAGAAAAATAAAGGCATCTCTGTTCCATTAACTGCCGTGACAAACTTTCTGCACATCGATTATTCTAAAACATCTGACGTCTAAGAGAAAACATACGTCAATGAGGGTAACACGAGCGACTTTTAAAACACCAACCACGTCAATATGTATTAGAAACTGACGTGGTAGAGAATTACAACGTCATATAATTGAATCCTCGTGACGTAGTGAATAATTAACCACATTCTTTATTTTACAAAAACCGCCGTTCAAAATATAATCCACGTCGTTTCTTTTCCTGTACACGACATCAATATTATTTGTAACGTCAGCATTTAACAAAAGTAGTCGTGGATAGGAATGTTTACGGCGGTACTCAGTAATATTGTGTCATTTTAATTTATTCGAACGTCTGATTTGTAGAAAAAAGTGACGTCTAGAATTGTCCAAGGGACTTCTTTGTATAATTTAAACGACGATTCTCATAAGTGATGGACGTGGAATATATTTAAAAAGGCGTTTTTCTCTAGAGTCCGACATGGATAATCTTATAAGCGACGTTTTTTCCACCAGTATGTCGTGGTTAATATATTTTACGTCGGTTATTCCAAGATTAATGACATGTAATATGATTTAAACTGCTGTTCTATTGTATATACGATGTTTTTTAGTAGTTAAACGTCGGGTTGTTTATTTAGTGAACGTAGTATATGTTAAGCACAATGGTTTCTAGTTTATACAAATCTTTATTCCTTCAATTAGGGACGTGGATAACTATCTGTACGGCGTTTCCTTTGTGAATATTGACATGTAATATTATTTAAACGTCTGTTCTTTTGTGTTTGCGTCGTCTTTTATTAGTTAAACGTCGGTTTCTTTTATTAGTTAACCACGCCGGTTTCTAAGTATTCCTTGAATTTGGGACGTGGATAATTATCTATACGTCTGTGCCTGTGTAATTATTGACATGTAATATGCTTTAAACGTCCATTCTTTCGTTTATGCGACGTCTTTTATAAGTTAGACCACGGTTTGTTTATCATAGTATACGTTAACCACGTCGGTTTCTAGGTTATACAAGTCGTATTCCTTCAATTATGGACGTGGATAGTTATCTGTACATCGGTTTTTGTTTTGATATGGACATGTAACAACATTTAGACGTATGAGTTTCAATAAAACCGACGTCTAATGCTGTCGAAGTTTTCATTTTACGATATATATATATAGTAATTAGACGTCGGTTTGTAATAGTTTGTGACGTTGAATGTCTTAACGACGTCGATTATTAGCCGTCGTTGTTTTATATAACAAAAGATGGCGGTCAATTTCACGACGGTTTGAAAACCTTCTAGACGATGGTGGATTCCCGTCGTCTATTTCGATTTTTGTAGTAGTGTGAGGTTGGATCATCTGCTGTAGTTCGGATTTAACATCTTTGGTGGTGTTTGTTTTGATATATGACGGTTTATACCATTCAGTTTTATTTTTCATTATTGTTCTCGAAAATGATCATACCATTCACATTGTAGAATTTCTCATTGATAAACAGTTATTGGTGTTTTCATGATTCTTTGTTTAGTGACATATATGGCCTTTTTGTAATTTTGGGAAAGAGTGCTTGAGCAGCAGCTGCTTCACAAGAAGTTCATTCTAGTAGTGAGATTATTAGGACGGTTGACATAAAATAAAATACGGGTAAATGCCCAAGAGGCCTCTAAATGTAGAGGCTCTGATCCGAGAATTATTATATTAATTTACCGACTGTTTATACCATAATCAACCAAGTGTATTCGGCATCAAGCGACCGACACTCAGGAAGGGAAATACGCTAAACAAGCACACAAGCAAGCCCTTAGGAGACGAGTGACATCATACCCTTCTTAACCTACGAAAGGAAGGCCCCCTTCCGAAGCCGTAAAACACTTGACGAAGCTCTCGGCTACAGAACCTAGAGCTATGACACGTGTCACCTCCACAGCAGTTTGCACAAAGTTCCACATCAAAACTTTGTGCAAAACTTCCATTTTCACTTCCCTAGGCCGAAGTGGAGAGCCTATGTGCTAGTGTCACAAAAATGACTGAGAATTACGAACACCTTCATACCAAGAATGTTGAATTGAAGCAGAACTGCCGAGCCTTGAAGCGTAATTGGGAGAACACTCACCACCAATTCATCCAGTAGGACCTCACCCAGGGTGTCGACCACACCCAACTGAACCAACCAGTCATCTCCCATCATAGCGCCCCAATTCAGTCTATGCCTAACAAAGGCAAAGGCCATCTTCATCCAGAGACGACCAAGTCACGACTCCTCCACATCTTCCCCCCGAAGGACTGTCTCCACGTCCCAACCACGATCTACGGGGACTGAAGGGATCGTATCTTGGAGCTTCGGCCAAAACCCATCCCCATTCCTGTAGACCTCGATGACCCACGAATGGCTCACCTCGGTCCCCTGCCGAAGCCTACCCGTGAGCCCAAGAGGGGATTGGGGACTTAGACGACTGGGAACCTTATAACCATGAGGACTGGGAGCCCTACCATTCTGAAGACTTCGAAGAATGGGAGGACTATCCAACTCCACCCACCCAACACAACAAGCCTTTGGCCCCCAACTCTCTCCCTCATGCCGACCTTGCCAAGCGACTCCTTTTCGAAAAAGTCCGACGTCTTGACCTGGCCCCTTAACTGAGCGCATCCTTAACTATCGTCAGGAAAAGGACGTCCAGCCGCTTCGCATCTCCTTTTACACAGGCAAGGAGGACCACCTAACCCACATCCATTCTTTTCAATCTGCCTTAGGGTGTAAGGGTCTCAGTGATGAAGGCATGTGCCTTCTTTTTCCTTCCACCCTTAGTGGTACCGCTCTGAACTGGTTTTATCGGCTGAACCCCCGAACCATCAACTCCTTCGATAGCCTAAAGCATACTTTCCTAGATCATTTCATGATCCAGACCGATCGATTGTATTCTACAGACAACCTGTACATGCTTCAGCAGGGTGAAGAAGAACCTCTGCGGGAGTATGCCGCCTGCTTCAGCCACGAGTAATCCCGTTGTTCGGAGACGGACGATCGAGCGAATCCAACTTCCGCTATCTGGTCCACAGCACCCCGTGGAACACCTATGCCGAACTATGAAGCAGGCAGCCATCCATGCAAAGGCCGAATACTTTAACTCCAAATATGGTCCAGCCAACCAGTCTCGGGGCACTTTCGGCGATACCCAACCTGCATTGGCACCCAATCCAGCCAACCCTCACCCTTATGCTCCCGAACATGGTAACTAGAGCGCCCAGCACCCCAAGAGGAAGGAGGGCTACCAACATTCCTTCAGCAATGGGAAACCCAGAAGACACTCTAGCCATCATCAATCCGGCGGCAACACCCCTTCAAGAACGAAGGATCGTGCATCGCTCCCCTCCGAGCCCAAGCCCAAGCCCAAGTTTGAAGTGTTCACCACACTGAACACTACTTACGAAGATGTCCTGGTCAACGAAGCCCCCTATACCCAAACCCCCTCCCCGAAGACCTACCATCAGGCCCACGCAGAACACTGGCGTCTTCTTCTGTTTTCACCAATTCAACAGCCATGATACAAAATCTTGTATCGCTCTACGCAACATCATTGAGGGACTCATTCGTGAGGGGAAATTGGACAGGTATGTTCACAACCTACCGCCTCCCCTAAACCCCCACCATTGAGGTACTCAACATGATTTCCACCATTAGTGGCGGGCCACGGTCCAACCCATCGGAAGCATCCAATTGGTTCAGCACCCTAACGGGCCACGGTCACCACCCCTTTCCTAATTGTCAATTGTCCTACGGCCTACAACGTCATCCTTGGACGCCCTGCCTTGGCACAAATGTGGGTTTTTATCTCCACACACATGCTGCTGCTAAAGTCCCCACTCTTCATGGCACAGGCATGTTGCGGGGGGACCAACTAGGCACCTGAAGCTGCTATGCTTCGGCAGTCAAATCCACCAGTCGCCCGCCACGATGTGAAGCCCTTTCGGTCACTACAGCCCCACCTCCTCCCTGAGTTGCCACTGAACACCCTGAGGACCCTAGGGAAGAATCCGTTAACCCCAGGCTGAACCTGTGGAGAACCTCGAACTTTTCTGCCTACATGACGAATTCTCGAATCAACAGGTACAGATCGGCACCTCCCTTCTCCCTGCCCTTCGCTCTGCCCTTATCTCCTTCCTCCGCCTCAACTTCGAGGTCTTCGCTTGGTCCTACAACGATATGCCAGGTATATCACCCAATCTCATCTCCCATTGGCTCAACATCGCACCTATGACTCGGAACGATACGAGGCCATGAAAGTAGAGGTGGAAAAGCTACATGATATCGGCTTCATCAAGGAGGTGGATTACCCAACCTGGTTGGCAAACGTGGTAATGGTCCATAAACCGAGGAAAGACTAGCGCATGTGTGTCGACTACACCAACCTCAATCGAGCTTGTCCTAAGGATAGCTTCCCTCTACCTCGAATTGACCAACTTGTTGACGCCACAGCGGGCCACGCCCTTCTTAGCTTCATGGATACCTACTATGGATACAACCAGATCTTCATGCACCCTGATGACCAGGCCCACACATCCTTCATTATTGATAGGTCGCTGTCGACTATTTCACGGCTGCCCGCATCGAAACCTTCGTCTGGCAGAACATCGTATGCCGCTTCGACATACCCCAGGCTATTGTCATGGACAACGGAAGGCAATTTGACAACGCCAAATTCAAGCAATTCTGCTCCAACCTCAAGATCCACCTTTGTTTCGCGTCCCCAGCCGACCCCCAATCCAATGGCCAAGTCGAAGTTGTGAACAAAATCATCAAGAAGACACTAAAAATAAAACTTGACAAGGCTAAGGGATGCTGGCTCAAACTACTCCTGGAAGTCTTATGGTCTTATCGCGCTACCTTCTGTACCTCTACAGGCGAGACACCTTTTTCCCTTTCCTTCAGTACTGAGGCCGTCGTTCCTGTAGAAATTGGCCAACCTTCCTACCGAACCTCAACGTACGATGCCGACGCCAATGACCAGCAGTTGGCCCTAAACCTCAACTTAATTGACGAGCTTCGTGACCAATCAAACATGCGCAACTTCGCCTACAAACAGCATACCACCAAGTACTATGACTCCCAAGTCAAGCCCCGTGCTTTCACGATTGGAGATTGGGTCATGCACAAGGTTTCTTTGGCCACCAATAACTTAGCCGAAGGTACCCTAGGACCTACATGGGAAGGTCCTTATGAGATTGTCAAGGTTTGCCACCCAGGCACTTATCAGCTTCGCTACTAAAATGGCAAAACTTTGCCCCACCCATGGAATGCTGACCACCTCAAGTACTACCATAAGTAAATATACCTAGACCCTAGGACCTCATGTTTTCTTAGACCTTGGTCTCGAGCTTTAACTCAGACCTCTTCTGTATTTATCGCCTTTCGGCACCCATTTAATGATGCGCCTGACCTAGGGTTCATTTCTACTCATCCTTACAAATTCAATTAGCAACAAGCATAACTGAAGGAGGAAAAACATGATATCATACAATCAAAAAGTAACCCTTCCTTATGGCAGGGCAATATCCATAGGGTTTAGGGAACAGCCTCACCATCCCCACCCTCGGTACCTCCACCCGCCTCGGCATTAGGAGGACTTGCTGCATCTCCAGACGAAGGGGACGCAAAGAGCAACTCCCTGCCTCAGCCCTAGTCTCCTCTACCGCCTCCAGCGACCGAGTCGTCTCCTTCAGCTCCTATTCCAGCCTCCTGACCTTCAGCTGAAGCGCGTTCCTCTCTTGGATGGCATCCTGAGCTTCGGTAGTGGTGGCCTTCGCAGTCTCTGAATGGCGCCTCGCCAAGGCCACCTCCTTGGCCTGCAAAATCGCATCATCTTCAGTGAAGAGCTAGTTTCAAAAAAAATAAATAAATTATTATTCACCAATGCACTAAGGTACTCACATTGGGGGTAGTAAGGTGTTGAGTGAATCAATTTGATCCCCATCCTTTCGGTGTACTCCCGAGTCTCGCCTGACGTGAAAATTGGGCCGTTATCAGCTGTGATAGTTTCAGGTATACCGAATCTGTGGATGATGTGATTTTCGAAGAATTTGACCACCTGTGCGCTAGAAATTGACCAATAGGACTCCGCCTCGACCCATTTAGTGAAATAGTCGGTTGCCACCAGAATCCATGAGTGTTGGTTGGACGCTGCCGGATAGATTTTGCCGATGATATCCACGGCGCATCCTCTGAACGGCCACGGTTTAGTAACCGGTTGGAGGACTTCTACCGTACCCTTTGTATGGGGCCGTAGATTTGACACTTGATACACCCTTTCGCATATTCTATGCAGTCCTTTAAAATGGTCGGCCAATAATAGCCGTGCCTTCGAACCAACCATCTCATCTTGACGCCAGACTGGTGAGCGCCGCAAATCCTTTCGTGGGATTCGGTCATGATAACCTTAATATCTTCGGCGCTGGGGCATAGAAGCAATAACCCGTCTGATCCCTTTCGATACAGCTCGTTCTGATAAATTAAGTAACACCAAGCTCAGAAACGCGTAGTCCTCTCATGGTTGTCGGAGCGGTCGTGCAGATACTTCACTACGGGGTAGTGCCAGTCGGTTTCGGTCGTGTTGACTTCGTCAGTGATCTCGGCTGATGACACCTGCATTGTCATTCCCCGTTCGGCCAAAGCCGGCAAGGTATGCCTCTCGATCCTTGTCACACGATCGTGGTCACAGTCCGGAATATTCACGCCTGACGCTACCTGGGCCATCTCATTGGCCTCATGGTTTTCGGTGCGCGGTACGTGGACAAAGGAGATCCTAGAAAACTCGTCGGCCGTATTGAGCGCCGTTACATAATACATAGTTAAATTCTCGCTCGTGCATTGTTATTCCCCGGTCAGTTGGTTAATTACCAGCTGAGAATCACCGTAGACCAAGACACGGGTCGCCTTCATTTCTTTCAGAATTTCGAGGTCGATGATGAGCGCCTCGTATTCGGCCTGATTATTGGTGCATTTGAAATCAAGCTGGAATGCAAATTGCCACTTTTGTCCTTGAGGGGACTCGATCACGACTCCGGCCCCAGACCTGGCCTCAGTACTGGAGCCGTTGAAGCACATGGTCCAGTAGTTCTTCTCCATGCGGGCCATGCCGATCTCGACCTCTAACTCTTCTTCCTGCCCCTGAGCCGGGTGGTGAGCCAGGAAATCGGCCAATGCTTGACCCTTGACCGACTTCTGAGCCACATATTGGAAGGTGAATTTGGATAATGCCATCATCCACTTCCCGATTAGGCCGCGTATGATCGGCCGAGTGAGCATACATTTGATGAGGTCGGTCTTGACCGAAGGAAGCATATAATGGCACAACTTGGTAGCCGCGAAATAAAGTGCCAAGCACAATTTCTCGATCGGCGAGTAGTTTAGCTCGGCCAAGTTAAGGGTGCGGCTCAGATAGTGCACTGCTTGTTCTCGTTTGGATTCGATGTTCTCAGCCAGCAAACAGCCGATAGAGGCCTCTGAAGCCGAAACGTAAAGCCTCAAGGGTTTCCCTCTTTTCGGCGGCATAAGGACCGGTGGTTGAGATAAGTATCTCTTGATGTCGTCGAGGGCCGCTTGATGTTCTGCCCCTCATACGAACCGTTCCGTGTCTTTTAGTTTGAGCAGAGGAGTCAACGGCCGGATTTTCCCTGCCAAATTGGATATGAACCGCCTTAGAAAGTTGACCTTACCGAGGAAGGACTGGAGTTCCTTCTTGGTCCTTGGTGGAGGTGCTGCCATGATGGCCGTAGCTTTATTTTTATCCACCTCGATTCCTCGTTGGTGAACCAAGAAACCGAGGAAGTTCCCGGCAGTGACGCCGAAAGCACATTTCTTAGGGTTCATCTTCAGGCCGTGCGCGCGTATTCGGTTGAAAGCCTGTCGGAGATGTCCTACGCGGTTGGCTTTAGATGGGGACTTTACAACCACGTGGTCGATATCGACTTCGACGGTCTGGCCAATAAGGTCGTGGAAAATAAGGTTCATAGCTCGCTGGTATGTCGCGCCTGCATTCTTTAGGCCGAACGGCATGACCGCCCACTCATAGGTTCCGATTGCGCCTGGACATCTGAACGCCGTCTTGTGGACATCTTCCTCGGCTATGAAAATTTGGTTGTAACCAGCATGGCCATCCATGAAAGACAGGAGCTCGTGCTTCGCGGCTCCGCCTACCAGGAGGTCTGACATAGGCATGGGGTACTCGTCCTTGGGGGTTGCGAGATTCAGATTTCTGTAATCGATGCAAACCCTCAAAGCCCCAGTCCTTTTCAAAATTGGTACGATGTTAGCCAACCACTCTACGTACTGGGCCGTTTGGATGAAGCCGGCTTTAAGGAGCCATTCAATCTCCTCCTTGACTTTAAGTTGTACTTCGGTCGAGAACCACCTCAGCGACTGTTGGAAAGGCCTAAACCCCTCCCTGATCTTTAATTCGTGCTCAACCAAACTTCTTGGCAATCCAAGCATCTCATGGTAATCCCAAGCAAAACAATCCTTATATTCATGGAGCAGACCGATAATCTCGGCCGCTAACTCAGGGTTCAAAAGTTGGCTTACCAAAAGAGGCCACGGTTCGGCCTCCGACCCTACATTTATTTCTAATAAAGGGTCCTGGACCTCAGGGTAGTCATCTTCCATCGCGGCGGGCGCCGTTTCTAAGTCGTTAAAAGTCAACGCGTCCGCATCGTATGATTTGTGGAGGAATTCGATCAGGTTGATCGGTGAATTTGGCTGTAAGGATTCCTCCGCCCAATGTTCCAGCAGTCTTTCCAGCAGGTCGGTCACGGCCGCTACACCTTCTTCTTTAGTAGCTTTGTCCGTCATCTAGAGGCTAGTGAGGTCAATCAATACTTCGCGCGCCGAATCCTGTCGAACATTCTCGGCGCCTAACTCCAGCACTTTCTGGGCCGTTGTTCTGGTTGGTCGGCCGCTTGCATCGTGGCCGGTGAGGACAACCCATCCAACGTCGTCGTCGTAAATCGGCGCTTGCACGACGTTGGCTTCGAAAGGTTTTTTGTCGGCCGGGTGTATGGATACCTTCTGGTCGTCCCAAAAGAACAACAGTTGGAAGAGGGAAGACGGTATGCATCCAGATTGATGGATCCAGTCACGACCGAGCAAAATATTGTAGTCCACACTGAATTCGACTACGTAGAAGGCCGCAACTCTTGTCTGGTTAGCCACGGTGATTTTCAACGGCAATACCCCGATGGTCTTAGATTTATCGCCGACAAAGTTGCTTATGACCATGTCACTGGGGATGAGGTCCTCTTTTGACTTATCCAGCTTCCTCATCAGGGAATAGGGAAGGATGTTGACCGTCGCCCCACAGTCAACGAAGACTTTGGACACGGGCACACCCTCCACATGAGCCGAGATGTACAACGGCTTGAGATGTCGGTATTTGTTCGGCTCGTCTCTGGGTATTACCTCGTTAAAAGCCACGACCAACAACTCTTCCTTTGTCTTTGGCCTCTGATCAAGCTGCTCCTCGGCCACGTCATTATCCGGGCCGTTGGTCTGCCCCTCTGGGGCTGAAAACTCAGACGGTAGCACCAAGACCATGTTCACGATGACGGTATTACCTCATTTGGCTCCTGCTGGTCTCCCCTACCAGCTTCCTCTTTGGCCTCACCGCCGTCCTTGGCAAGGTTTTTTTCTCAACCATCCCGAGGATCCCCTCGTATTCTTCATCAGAGATTCCTAACGTGGGGTCGTCTTCGGTCTCATGCCCAAAGAAAGGATCACCGAGGCCCTCGATCATAGGCCTTGCAGTCCCAGGGATATCCTCTGTGGACACTTCGATCTCAGGGGGGTCCGAGGCCTCGACCTTCTCCTCGAGGGCTCATCTAGCCTTAGCCAACGTATCCCTGGCTGTTAAGTAGTCGTCCAGACGGCTTACCCGGGCCTTCCTCGATCGTCAGACCAAAGATAGTGTCGGCCGGAGTCACAGTAAAATATTGGCGGAGGTATTCTAAGTCGCCCTTGCTGAAGGGGGCCTTAGCCTCCAATCTTCCTAGGTCAGGCTGGTAACCTGGCATTCCTCTCGCTCTGGCTTCCCTGTTTGCCTGGTATACGGCCTTAATGGCCGAGTCAGATCCGCTGGTAATGAGGAGCCCCTCCGCCTTAGTGTTTTTTAGGGCCAACTCCACGATTTCACGGTTCTCAGGGGTCATGCTGTATAGGTCGGTGGCTGAGTGGTCTTTATGGAATTCCATGAGAAAGGAAAAACCGTTGGCCGAAAAAGGGGGGTCCCTTCCGTGGTAGACGTCGACGATACCCTCGTCTGTTTTCTCCAGGGCCGCGACCTTCGGCTCAACCGAAACGGCCATTGTCCCACGAGGGTTCTCGTCCTGCCTAGGGCGCCACGTCCTTAGAGGCTTGATGCTGGCCGTCGTCGCTGTAGAGGGGACGATTGGTACGGATGGTGGCCCGTCTGCGGTCGCCATTCTTCTCAGCTGGGTTTTGGTCAGTGGTTCGGCCTTGCCCCCAGGTTGTGCATGGTACCAACGGTCATCCTATATGACCGGCGGTTTGAAAGTCTTTACTGGCCTAGGGGCGGCCTCGTCTTTGTGGCCCACCGAGGTACTGGGGGTTTGTGCCCCCAATCGGTCAAAAACAGCCCTGCTGGCTGGCCGACGGTCGTATTGGCCGCCGAATTTCTTCACAGTTAGTTGAGATGGCTCAGCAGCCTTCCTTTTGTTCTCTTGTAGCCCGGGCTGACCGACCTCACACTTGCATTGATCGCAAAGTACCGGCTCTGGCTCGGCCAACGGTTCCTTTCCTTTTGCCGGCCGACGAATTTCCCTATATTCGGCCCGGAGTCGGGCGTTGACCATGTTGACGACAGGTGGAGGGAATGGCTTGGAGTCAACCTGCATGGTCGCCTTCTTCGGGAATTGGAGTTTCTTTTCGTCTATCAACTTCTGGATGATGTCTCGCAGGACAATGCAGTTGTTGGTGTTGTGAGACCAAGAACTGTGGTATTTGCAGAACGTCTTTCCTTTGAGCTCGTCCGATTTCGGAATTTTATGGCTGAAAGACAATTTGACCTTTTTCTCGGCCAATAGCAGGTCAAAGATAGCCTCGGCTCTTGTCAGATCAAAAGTGTAGGCCTTCGTTTCCCGAGCCGCAAACTTGGCGTCGGGAATTTTTGTGCGGCTATTATCGGCTTTGACAAGTCCTTTGTAGACGAATGGTTTGTCTAAGCTGACTTCAGCTGAGCTCATCTCTACTTCGTCGTTCTCGGCCTCCGCGAAGCCGTCTACTTCGTCGTAGCTGACAATGGGATTCCTATAGTAAGTCCCTTTTGAAGCCGTCTTCTTGTTGATCAAGTCATGCATGTCCCGGAATTCGATTCCCTGGAATTTTTCCGGTATTCGAATTCCAATCCTTCTTCAGCCATCTTGACAAATTCCCTCTCTGGTAGGTTTGTGCGGCACCAGTTCTTGCATGTTTTGAAACGTTGCAGGTAGTCACGAGGTGATTCGTCTGACACCTGGCTCATCCTTGCCAGCTCGGCGACCATTGTCTCTCGGTTGGTCTGATAAAAATGTTCGTGGAACGCCCTTTCCATATCAGACCAATCCCGTATTGAGTTCGGCGGAAGGTTTATGTATTCGTGGAATATCCTTTCCATGTCAGACCAATCCCTTACCGAATTCGGTGGAAGGTTTATGAACCATGAGAACGCCACGCCGGTCAGAGAGTGAACAAATAAACGGAGCATTTGGGCGTCAGAATCGGCCTCTCCACACTGGGCCGTGAAGCGGCCTATGTGTTCAATGGAGGAGGTCTGCCCATCCCCGGAGAATAGCACGAATTCTGGCAACCGATAGTTCCGGGGAAGAGGGGTTCGGTCAATTTCTGGCGGGTACGGCCTTGTATACCTTGGCGCTTCCGGCCGCCTCTGAGCTAGGCCGTCCTCGATCATTCGCCGGACGTCTTCGAACCGAAGCCCTTGGGAAGGCGTTTCTTGTTGGGTCGCAAACGGCCGCGGGACCTATTGCACATCGTTCTGTGGCCTTATCTGCTGGGCCGCTTGAATAAGGGGCTCGGTCATTGCGACCGAGCCGGGCGGCACTAGATAAGCGCCATGGGTTTGTCCAGGGTGCGCATGTGTTACCGTCGGAATGGCCGAACCATACTGAAGGTGGGAGCCTAACGGAAATAACGACGCCTGCGATGGTGGTGAAATGGTCGGATTGCTCTGACCGTTATGTTGTGATGGAGCAGCGGTCACATTACTTGGGCCGGGCTGCGTCTGGACGGCCAAAGTATGAATTGGGCCGAGTTGCTGGATTGCGGAATGCATGGGGCTGCTTTGCCCTAATGATACGGCCAAAGCATGGAGTGGGCCGTACGCTGTTTCTGCTGGGCAGGTTGGTCCGGGGTTTGCCCATGTGGGCTGGGACTGCCCCCAGCTATTCGTCGGCTGCTGGGAATGCTGGTCGTAGCCTGACGCTTGGGTGCTGCCAGAGGCGCTGAGGCTGCTGCTTTCGCCATAAGGCTCGATCATTTCGCGCTCTTGGCTTCTCTGTCCGGTTTTGGGAGGTGTCGCGGTCGAGGTTGCCAGCATCCTTTACTGGAAAAGTGTCCGCAGCTCTGAGGAAAATCTGTCCATTGCGGCCATAAAGGATGTCTCTATCCTGTAGGC
This sequence comes from Prunus avium, assembly GCF_002207925.1. The sequence goes on from NW_018921755.1 coordinate 46,726, forward strand.
CTGCTTAGACATCAGATCCTCCAGCACTGCTTGCTCTTGTATGGACTCGGCTGTGCGACTGGCCAAGATTCTGACCGCATGTTTGGTCTCGGTGATAGTTATTGGCGAGGTGGGCTCAGGAGTCTCGGAAGTCATTTCGACTGTTTTATTCTTGAGTTTTGCCTGTGCCCTAGTTTCCACCATGAGTTTTTGACAAGAATCCCACCGGGCGTGCCAAAAGTGTTGGCGACGCAAATCTCACGGCCTGGTGCTCCAGGCCGAGGGGATATGCGTCAACACGTGACGTCCTTCTTTTGGATGCAGTGCGGTTGTGCGCTGGCATGCCAGCATGGTCTACCGTGCGTCGAGATGGTGATGTGGTTTGGATAGAATGGTTTAAGTGGTGCGCCTGTTTTGAGTCTGACTTCTAATCAAACGATTGTGGCCGAGAGAGGAACTGATCTCGGCCGTCAGGTTCACAGCCTGAGCCACAAGGCCGTTTAGTGGTGGTGTTGATGGTGGGTTTTGGGCGGTGCTCCGGCGCGTTGCTCAAAGAGTGACGGTCGTATGATATATGGGGTGAATGAGAGCGTAACAGAGGTGGTGCTCCGGCGCCTTGAAAATCAAGGGTTGTATGATATATTGATGAATGGATTTTCCTTACAATCTATCACTACTCTTAGGAAAGCAAGTAAAGGTATTGAAAGTGCATTATAGGAAAATATAATTTGCTCCGTGAGAGGCTTTTGGTTTGGTGTTTGAACCATTTGAATGACGCTTGAGCTTGGTATTTATAGGAAGAGCTCTGGAGGAGTAATCGAGGCTGAAAATCTGCATGATGGAGCCTGATCAGAGCAAGTGGGTAGTCCAATCGACATTTGGGATCGTGAAGCATGGTGGTGTGACCCCATAAATCCTGGTAAATCTTGACCGCCAGGATTGTGGGTTCTGCACCTCTGGCTGTGGGGACGCATTTAATGCCCTGGTCTGGTGGTTGGTGATCCGACCTCAAGTTGTAAGAATTTTTGTAAGAAGGTTTGCGCCTAACCACTCTGGTTTTTATCACCAAATCCTGACTTTAGTCACTTCCCTTCTTCCCTCGTGCATTAAATGCCTTCTTGCGGCTAGTGGGTTTGCTAGTCAGAGGCGCTACTTCATTAAATGAAGCGTGGGACCCTGCTGCCACGTGGTGTTTTGACTCCAATATCTTTGGCCGTGTCTCTTTCGTCCTTCGGCCTCGGCCCATAATGTCGCGGTCGAGGCCGAGATGATTATGCCTTTACAGCTTTTCCTTTATCTCTGGGAAGACAAAACGCCACGTTCCAGTTCATGAATAGGTGCTAGGGCCGAGCGGAAACTCCTTCGGTCATTTTTACGACCGTGATTTATTAGGCACAAACATACCCAAGACCTGGTTGGCAACGGCTTCTAGGGCGGTATAGTTTCTCTGCATCTCTCGGTAAGCCTCTCCCCCAGAGCTAACAAATTGCTCTTCTTCAGTATTGAGGATTCTACCGTGCATGTTGGTTAGCCCAATCCCCCGGATGGTTGTTGAAGATTCCTCCATGTGGTCTAGTCAAACGATCCCCGGATTGGATTGTTTTCCCCTAGTACATGATAATGGTGTGAGGTGTGGGTATTTATATATATATAACATACATATTAAATATATATATATATATATATATATATATATGTGGATTCGTTTTCGGGTTAAGAATCTTGAATTTGTGTTTCGTGAGTACTCTACACAGGTATGAATGTTTAAGTCATGCAATGGAAAGTGTTGTTCGGCAACATACACCTTGGATAGGGTATGGTTGCAGGGATGAACTCACATATGGGAAGGAATTTATAATGTGTTTAGTGTGTGCCGTGTCGGATTTGAAGTTGTAGATGAATCTCAAATTAATCGTAGTTTTACTTTAAATAATTGTATATCATCTGAAATCGTGATTGTCGATACAAGAATTACGTGTGGCTTGATCCCTCACAAAGAGGTATGTTGGTACCATGACTAACCGAGCAACTAGGAGTCCCACATCGGAAAACTACAAGAGATGGAGACTCCCCCTCACCTATAAAAGAAGACTACTCTCCCCTTAGAAAGGGGGCTCTCTCTTCAAGACTCTCCTGCTAGTCTGGCCTTCGGGTCCTGGGTCTCCGAAGCTTAGGACTTGACCCCTGGGCTTCGGATTCCTAGCTTTGTACCTTAGGCCCTAGGACTTCTTCCATTTATCTTTGGGTCTAATCCCATTATACAAATGTAAACATTATCATAATGAGAACTTCTTCTTCGTGGACGTAGCCCGTTCATTAAGGGGGAACCACGTATATCTCGTCTTCTGTACATTTATCGTTTGCCCAAATCTTCACACACGTGCTGAAGGTCCTCACATTCACCCATCATCCACTATTTCACCTCTATCTAAGTTGACCTCACAAAAAGAGCATCAATAGTTTGGCGCCGTTTGTGGGAACCGACACAAAAGGCTTCTGTCGTTCTCCCTTTCTTCAGTGCCCTTCGGCATCCCCTACACCTTCAGCACCCCCGTGCCTAAACACATTGCCTTGTGACATACAAGCTTTGTGTATCTGGCATCCTTTTGCCTTCGGCCCCATCATTCCTAGCCATCTTCTCTTGAGACATGCAAGTTTTATACCTTCGGCACCCTCGTGCCCGGCCACATCACCTTCAACATGCAATCTTTATGTCGCCTTCGGCATCCCTTTGCCTAAAAGCTCACCTTCGGCACCCTCGTGCCCGGCCACATCACCTTCAACATGCAATCTTTATGTCGCCTTCGGCATCCCTTTGCCTAAAAGCTCACCTTCGGCACCCTCGTGCCTAAGCACATTGCCTTGCAACATGAGAGCTTTGTGTCAACTTCGGCACCCCAGTGCTTAAGCTCACCTTCGACACCCTCGTGCCTAGGCACATTACCTTGCAACATGCAAGTTTTGTGTCACCTTCGGCATCCCCTTTGCCTTCGGCACCCTCGTGCCTAGCTACATTGTCTTGCATCATGCAAGCTTTGTGCCGCCTTCGGCACCTCAGTGCCTAAGCTCACCTTCAGTACCCCCGTGCCTAAGCACATTGCCTTGCAACATGCGAGCTTTGTGTCAACTTCGGCACCCCAGTGCCTAAGCTCACCTTCGGCACCCTCGTGCCTAGGCACATTGCCTTGCAACATGCAAGCTTTGTGTCACCTTCGACATCCCTTTGCCTTTGGCACCCTCGTGCCTAGCTACATTGCCTTGCATCATACAAGCTTTGTGCCGCCTTCGGCACCCCTTTGCCTAAGATCACCTTCGGCAACCCCGTGCCAAGGCACATTGCCTTGCACCATGCAAGCTTTGTGTCACCTTTGGCATCCCCTTTGCCTTCAGCACCCTCGTGCCTAGCTACATTGCCTTGCATCATGCAAGCTTTGTGCCGCCTTCGGCACTGCCGCCTTCGGCACCTCAGTGCCTAAGCTCACCTTCGGCATCCCTATGCCTAGGCACATTGCCTTGCAACACGCAAGCTTTGTGTCACCTTCGGCATCACCCTTGTGCCTAGCTACATTGCCTTGCATCATGCAAGCTTTGTGCCGCCTTCGGCACCCCTGTGCCTAAGCACATGTTTGTGCCGGATAAATCTCGGCCATGAGCTGGCCGAAGGAGCCCTTTCTCTCGGCCCTGGCACTTGTTTGCAAAGGCTGAAACGCAGCGTTTCGCCTAAAATAAAAGAAGGAAATGCCAAGGCATGATCATCTCGGCCTCAAGCGTAGGCCGACGCCGAGGCCGAACAAATTTGCGGCCAAAGACATGAAAGGCAAATCATCACGTGACAGCAGGGTCCCAGGCTTCATTTAATGAAGTAGTGCCTGTTTAATGCAGCAAACCCATTGGCCACAAAGTAGCATTTAATGCATGAGGGAAGGTGGGAAGTGACTGAAGTCAGGATTTGGTGATGAAGATCAGAGTGATTAGACATGGACATTCTCACAAGGATTCTGACAGCTTGAGATGTTGGTTCACCAGCTATCCAGGCCATAAATGCGTTTCCACGACCAGAGACAAAAGTGGTTTAGAGAGACCAATGAAGAATAAATAATAAAAAGGAAAAGGAGCAAGGCCTACCAGTAGCAGTGGACGGTCGAGATGTTGGGGAGGCCGGCACGGTCCTATGCGCTAGCGTCTTGCGACCCCCCACCACAGGCGTCGCCCTGGGAGCTGGGGCCACGGTTGATGATAGGGCCGCGGTGGAGACCACGGCTGTTGATCTGGCCAAGGAAGGTACCCTGGGGGCGACCACGGCCGGGGCACTTGGCCGAGGCGACCCTGCTGATACCTTTTTTATTTTGCTACCCTTGGGAGTGAGAGGGTCCCAATCTGCATTCGTCAAAGCCTCCCTCACGGCCTCTTCAACAGGCCGAATAAATCTGGCCGAGATGCACTCTTCATACCAGACCCTTCCATCCTCGTCATACGCATTGCGGCGCGACCAAGGCGTCAGAGTCAGGAAGGTCATTCCCTTCTGGAGCTGGAAGGTGATCTCAGCCACGCCGTGCTGCTGGGAGACGTCGGCCCTCCAGGACGATAGC
>NW_018921755.1:53697-68383 GCF_002207925.1 Prunus avium
GCTGGCACGCCCGCGCACAACCGCACCGCACCCAAAAGCAGGAAACCCCGTGTTAACGCACATCCCCTCGCCCCGGAACTCCAGGCCGTGAGATTTGCGCGGCAGACACTTTTCGCACGCCCGGTAGGATAACTGTCAAAAACTTATGGTGGAAACTAGGGCACAGGCAAAGCTCAAAAACAAAGCAGTCGAAATGACTTCTGAGACTCCTAAGTCCACTTCATCAATTACCCAGACCGAACATACGGTCGGGATCTCGGCCAGCGTTCCAGTAATGACGGATCGAACGGCCGAGTCCATACAGGAACAAGCAGGAATGGGGGATTTGATGTCCAGGCAGGCTTGCAGGATAGAAACATCTTTCATGGCCACGATGGACAGATTTTCTTCAGAGCTACGAACGCTTTTCCAGGAGAGAATGCCTGTGACTTCGCCCGCAACACTCCCTGGAGCCGGATATAGAAGCCAGGAACGTGAAAGGATTCAGCCTTACGGCGAAAGCGGCAACCTTGGCGTCTTTTCCCGTACCCCAGCGTTAGGCTACGGCCAGCGTTCTTTACCGCCGACCAACGGCTGGGGGCAGTCCCAGGCCTCAAGGGGGAGTCCCGAACCAAACCAACCGGCAAAGAAAGTATGTAGCCCGCTCCACGCTCTAGCCAAAGCGTTCGGAAGGGGTCCTACGGTACCAGTGGCCGAGCAGTTCGGCCCAACCCATACTTGGGCCGATCAAGAACCGTCCGGCCAAAGCAGTATGACCGAAGTGTTACCACAACGGTGCGAGCAAAAAGGCACGACTGTTGCACTATCATTGCAAATACACGATTCGGCCATTCAGACGACAATGCAAACGCGCCTAGGTCCCCTTTATGATGCAGATCAGCAGGATCAGGTAACCATACCTCGATGGCTAACCGATCGAGATTATCTCGGCCAAACCCACGACGTTCCACTGAAACTACCCGGTTCGGTCATGACGGCCGAGACCGTTGCTCAGACAGCCCGGCAAGATTGGCCGCGAAACAATGCGCAGCGAAGCAGGCCGTGCCAAGGGTTTTTTCTCAATCTCTTTGCATTTTTTTCAATTTCATTTGAAGAGGGTTTTGAAAGAACGGTCTCTCTTGTCAAAATGACAAAATCTTTCACTGGTTTGATTAAATTCTTTGGTCCATTACTCTCACAACTCCTGAAGACGACAGTTCTCTCTTGTTTGTGACGTTAGAATCGTCACACCACGATGGTAGTTAAATATGACCTAATGCAAACTGCACGATAGTAGTTAATAACCGTCATGGTGTGACAATTAATTCGTCGGAAACAAGATAAAACCGTCGTCTCATGGGAGAAAGAACTTGCTTTTTTCCTACATCACATCTCAGTAAGACGATGGTTGTCTTTTGTGTCTGACGTTTTAATTGTATACCACGTCGATTTTTAGACTTAATACCCGACATGGTGTATTAATTAATACGTCATGAACGAGATAAAACCGTCATCCTATTGATGTCGGTGTTTTCTTGGTATCGTCGGGGTTGTTGTTTACAACGACGGTGTTGTTTTATAAATGTCGTCCTAAATTTAATATCACGGTCTTCTTTTGTCAGACGTCTTTTATTTATTATTACGTTGATCTGTTTAATTAACCGTGGTTGTTTCTCTTGCAGTTTAATTAAAAATAGTTTCGAAATCTCAAATCAAGGAGGCTCAAGTGGATGAAGCCAAATCAGTTCAAAGCAAACCCGAGAAGAGGATGAGATTTTCTTCAACCTCCGAGGAAGACCCGAGCACAGCCACATTTGTTGAGGAGCCAAAATCGACTCGCGGTATCAACACAATGAGTCGAGTTGTGAAGAGGAAAATTCAGAAGATTAAGCCTGTTGTTGAGTTCAATAAAAGTGGCAGACCACATGGCAAGGCTACTGTTGAGATGCAGTCTTACATTTGTTTTGGTACGCACCAGAGTCCCTCTTGTGGACAAGAAATGGACTCAATTGCCCCAGGATCGGAAGGAGCAAATTTGGGAAGCTGTTCAAATGGCTTATATTATTGGGGAAGGGTGCAAGAAGATGGTGCTGTCGTCTACCACCAAAAAATGGAAGGATTTCAAGTATACCTTAACTAGGAAGTTTATCCTTTCATTCGCAAATGACAAGGAGATGTTAAAAGAACCCCCTCAGCTTTATAAGTTCATAGAGAAATCGCAATGGGATGCCTTTGTAGCTTCAAGGTTATCCCCAGATTTCGAGGCTGTGCATTCTGAGTAGAAACAGAGAAGGGAAAAATTGGAGTACAGCCATAGGTTGTCTAGAAAAGGGTATGTTGGTTTGGAGGACCAATTGGAAGAAACCATGCCCGGTAAAGAAATCGATCAATCTCCGCTATGGAAGAAGGCAAGGGAAGATAAAACGGGAAACATCCCTGATCCAAAGGTTGTAGAGAAGACAAAATTAATCGTAAGTCTCACTAACTCTATTCTAAATTTGAAAAACAGAGTGTTTTATTTCGGTATAGACGTCGCATGTTTAAATAACCGTCGTTATAATTTAAACACCACGACGGTTTCTATTTACCACCGTTTCAAAGATAATAGCACGTCGGTTTTTGCATCAATTAGACGTCTAGATTGAATTAATACGACGGCTTAAATTCCTGAGACTGCCATCTTTTTTTAAGTTTACTCACGCACACACTCTCCCTCTCTCTTCTATTTCACTGAAATTTGTGGTGCACAATTTCTGGAAAATATTGAATATTTCTATTAAGTTTTTTCACTTCTTCATTAAAATTTACGATGGTTTTATCTCATCTAGACGTTAGAATTCATATACAACGACGGCACTTTTATGCCGCCGTCTGAAATTATGTACTACGTCAGTTTTTTCAACTGTCCGTCGTCTTAATTGAAATACTACGACGGCGAAGGTTTTTTATTTATGTTCTATTTATCTGTTTACAGCTTTTGAATATACGACGGGCTTAACTCAATTCTTCAATTTGTCGAGACAGCAAAGAGTAAAATTTGCTGACAAATTGAAGGAAAGTCTTATGGAGGCAGTTAGAGAAGAGACATTGAGGATGGAGGCTAGGTCTCGGGAAAGTATTTTGGAAGCAGTCAGAGCAGAGAGGGAAATTATGTTGGCACAATTTCGTCAACTAGTTCCTAATTTTGATCCCAACATGCTCAAAACACCAATTGCCCCAATTCCTCTACAGCCTCAAGAACAAAAACCAAAAAATCCAATGTCTGACAAGGCCAGCTGCTCGGGAGCCACTAATATCAAACCCCTAGTTTTGGGGGAAAAAGATCCAAGGATTGATGCTAATACTGCTGAAAAACAGCAAGCTGAAATGGTAAAATCTCTTATATTTTCTTTTTCTGCTTTTTAAATTTTAAATAGACATCGCTCTTTTAAATATCAAACATTACAATTTCAAATCAAGGAAGGTATATATTTACGGACGTCTGAAAACTATAATATGTCTGTTGCTTCTAAAAACCGTCGTTGTGAGTGAAATACCACGACGCTTTTACTTGTTTTGCATTTTATTAAGCCTTGAAAATAACGACGGTCTTTTTTGCCATCGTCTCATTCTTTTATAAACCGTCGTCTATTTCATTAAAGCATTCACTGCATTTTAATTAGACAACCTTTCTATAGTTTAAGTGATGTACATAAAAATTCATTAACAATGTTTTGGTTTATTTTAATTTATTAACAATGTAATCAATTGAACAACCATCAAAAAATTTGAATTTTTTTTAGTTTAGGATATTTATGTCTTTAAATGAATTCAAAGGACAGTAATTCAAAAAGACTTAATTTACATGTCTCCTATTTGTATAAAATGGTCGTCTTATTATAACGGGAAATATAACATTGACGACAATTCTTAAAAACTCCATGTAACATAAATAAACATGACGGTTTATATTTACTTCATCTTGTACAGAAATTTTTTGTACCGATATACTACGTCTGTTAGTACAACCATATCGACGTCTTAAAGACATACAAAGTCGGTTATCTTACACAAGTTGACGTTGAATATGTAAACAACGGTGGTAACAACTTTAGAAAACACGTTGTAAATACATTTCACGTCCGTTATATAACACAAGATGACGTGGTAACGTAATAATCCACGTCGGTTATTCAAAACAAGATGACGTGGTAACATAATAACGTCGTTTTGTGTTTGTTTCGACGTATAAAACACTTTTGGACGTCGTTTTGGGTTGTGTAACGTCGTTGTAAAGGGATGCAACGTCGGTTATGTCATTTGTCATTTCATTTTAATATGACTTTTATATTTTATTTAATTCCTAATATTCATAATAAATTCAAAACTAATTCCAAAAAATAAACTGACAACTACCATGCAGTCATTGAAATATTTTCTCTCCCCTAAAGCTTAAAAAATGTAATTTTACAAATATTTTTTTATTTTATTTAATTACTAATATTCATAATATATTCAAAACAAATCCGAAAAATAAATCGACAAATTCTATGCACTCATTGAGACAATATCTTGCCCGTAAAGGCATGAAAAATGTAATTTTAGTTTTCAAAATTACAAGCGATAATAAAAGTCAAACACATTTAGAGACAAAGCACGATAGTCCTTATACTTTTCATAACATAACCCTAAGGTTTATGTGATCCATTGGTGGCCATAAATTCAAAATGATGAAATCCAGATTTTAGCCTACTATTATAGAAGGCATTATTGTAAGGAATCCGTAGCAATTTTGGGTTCATTTTTCTCATACTTGTGTATTTTTTTTTAATAATTATTGTAAAATTTAGGGTTTAGGGTTTATTGAAACGACGCCGGTTTTTGGTCAATTACGCGCGTTCGAATCCCAGGAAACCAAAAACCCATCTAATTATTTAATATTTAAGACGTCGGTTTATTAAGGGGCGACATAAAAATAATTTACTACAACGTTCACTTTATTTGTCATCGTATTTTTAAGGTTACAACATCGGTTGTGTAGGTACACCGTCGTCATAAGTGAGTATTAAACGTCAGTCGGTAAGTATTTACCGTCGTCATTGAAAAACGTGGTACTTTGAAATTTTTGACCGCGATCTAAAATTTTCAGAATTTCCCTTTAACCCTAAAATAGTTCGTTCTCTCTCTTCAACATAAATTTGTCTTAAAGTTTTCACTCTCTCTCAAAGCATTGGGTATATTCTCCGAGCTCTCTCTCAAGCATTTGTTATACTCTCTCAGCTCTCTCTCAATATCCACGTAAGTACAAACCCTAATCTCTTTATTTAATGGTATTGCACGGCTTCTTAAATCCATAAATGTTTTCGTTGGGTTCTTAATTTGGGTTCTTTTATGTTTAGGTGTTTGCATTCTTGTAATAATTACTCTCTGTTTGCATTACTCTCTATTTGGGTTCTTGGAAAAGGAATGGGGATGGGAGATTTAGACTGAGGTTTTTTGTAAACCACGATGACGTTTGTTCATTTACTCCTGTCGTCTGAATTTTAGTTTGCATTTGGTAACCTAAAGACAACTGTTTCTCCATTAACCGTTGTCTTTATGCTACCAGAACCCAAGGTTTTGTTCTTCAAAAAGCAATGCTAATTTCTAGGTTTGGGTAGCTTAAAGACGACGGTAAATAGATATGCCGTCGTCTGAATATCTATTTCACAACGATGATTTTGTAAAAACCGTCGTCTGATTCTTGTTTTATTTTTTGTTCTTCATAATGCAATGCAAATTTCTGGGTTTGGGTAGCTTCAAGACGACGGTAACTAGATATGCCGTCGTCTGAATTTCTATTTCACGACGATGATTTTGTAAAACTGTCGTCTGATTCTTGTTTTATTTTTTGTTCTTCATATAAAGCAATGCAATTTCTGGGTTGGGTTAGCTTAAAGACGACGGTAACTAGATATTCCGTCGTCTGAATTTCTATTTCACGTCGATTATTTTGTAAAAATCGTCTTTCACTTTATTATATATATGATTTTATAGTGTGTGAGATGGATAAGTCATGGATGCATGCGGATAGAAGATCGATGACATATGAGTTAGGGGTGGAAGGATTTTTGAATTTTGCTGTAGAAAATCTTGGAAATACAACTCATATTCGTTGTCCATGTGTTAAATGTGGGAATATTCGATTGTTTGGAGTTGGAATTATAAGGGAACACTTATACTTTAATGAAATTGACCAAAGCTATAAGATTTGGGAATGGACTACTAATGCTAGTAGAAATGTGGAAGAAGATGACCAAAGTAGGTTCAGTTTTGTTTCTGAAGAATTTGGGATGGATGATAATGATTTAGGCGATATTGGATCTGATCCTTATGAGTTTGCCAATGTGATTGGGGATGGAGATCAACCCTTGTACCCTGGTTGCAGTAAGTACACGAAGTTGTCGGCTTTTGTGAAGTTATATAATTTGAAAGCAAAACATGGGATGAGTGATGTTTGTTTTACAGAATTATTAATACTTCAAGGAGATTTGCTTCTAGAAGGAAATACACTACCTTCCTCTATGTACGAGGCAAAAAAGACTTTATTTGCTTTAGGGATGAGTTATGAGAAAATCCACGCATGTCCCAATGACTGCATTTTGTATAGGAAGGAGTATGAGGATTCAACTAATTGTCCTACTTGTGGTATCTCAAGGTGGAAGGAAAGCAAAGATTCAATCTTGAAAGAGGGTGTGCCAGCGAAGGTGGTGTGATATTTTCCTCCAATTCCAAGGTTTAAAAGGATATTTCAATCACATAAGACTGCTAAGAGTTTGACTTGGCATGCTGCATTAAAATCAATTATGTCTCATCCAGCGGATTCCCCGTCTTAGAAACTTGTTGATGATAAATGGCCCGAGTTTGGTAAAGAGCCGAGAAACTTGAGATTGGTTCTCTCATCTGATGGATTCAATCCCCACAATTCTTAAAGTAGCAGATACAGTTGTTGGCCAGTTATCTTAGTTATATATAATCTCCCACCATGGCTATGCATGAAGCGGAAGTTCATGATGCTGACCTTATTGATTTCCGGTCCTAAACAGCCCGGAAATGATATAGACGTCTACTTAGAGCCTTTGATTGATGATTTAAAATCTCTGTGGGATGGGATTAGAGGAGTGTATGATGCACACATAGGAGAATACTTTACACCAAGAGGTGTATTATTGTGGACAATTAAGGATTTTCCTACCTATGGGAACTTATCTGATTGTGTTGTTAAAGAATATAAAGCTTGTCCAATATGCGACGATGATACACCTAGTCACATGTTGAAAATGGCCACAAAATTTGTTACATTGGGCATAGAAAATGGTTACCAATCAATCATCCATATAGGAGGCAACGTGCAGCTTTTAATGGGAAACCTGAATATGGCACGCCTCCCGAGTCATTAATCGGAATAGAAGTGCTGCATATGGTTGAAGATATTAATTACATATGGGCTCAAAAAATGGGGGAAGTGTTGGTGAGAATGATGGTGACAAAGTTTGTTGGAAGATACTAGATTAAAGGTGTAAAATACGACGGTCCAGTTAAAAAATTGGAAAAACAGACGTCTACAATAAAACCAACGTCGTATTTTTACAAACGTCGTGGAAAGCAAATGCAAAAAACCATACAGAAATTAAAATCAACATCTGAAAATGAAAACATGTCGGTTTATTAAAATTAAATCACAAGTGGGTGTAATAAACATCAATGACAGCCTACAAAACAACGCACGACGTATGTTTCACTATAACATGACGTTGCAGTGCTCCAATCGATGAATTTGTAAAACGATACTTCCACAATTAAAATCTACCGTCGTCTAAAGAAGAAATAAAGGCATCTCTGTTCCATTAACTGCCGTGACAGATTTTCTGCACGTCGGTTATTCTAAAACATCTGACGTTTAAGAGAAAACATACGTCAAGGAGGGTAACACAATCGTCTTTTAAAACACCAACCACGTCAATATGTATTAATAACCGCCATGGTAGAGAATTACAATGTCATATAATTGAATCCTCATGACGTAGTACATAATTAACCACGTTCTTTATTTTACAAAAACCGTTGTACAAATATAATCCACGTCGTTTCTTTTCCTGTACATGACATCAATATTATTTGTAACGTCAGTATTTCACAAAAGCAGTCGTGGATAGGACTGTTTACGGCGGTAATCAGTAATAATATGTCATTTTAATTTATTTAGACGTCTGCTTTGTCGGAAAAAGCGACGTCTAAAACTGTCCAAGGGACTTCTTTGTATAATTTAAAAGATGATTCTCGTAAGTGATGGACGTTGAATATATTTAAAAAGGTGTTTTCCTCTATAGTCCGACGTGGATAATCTTATAAGCGTCATTTTTTCCACTAGTATGACGTGGTTAAGACATTTTACGTCGGTTATTCCGTGATTAATGACATGTAATATGATTTAAACAGCTGTTCTTTTGTATATACAACGTTTTTTAATAGTTAAACGTCGGTTTCTTTATTTATTCAACGTAGTATATTTTAACCACGATGGTTTCTAAGTATTCTTTTAATTTGGGACGTGGATAATTATCTGTACGTCTGTGCCTGTGTAATTATTGACATATAATATGATTTAAACGTCCCTTCTTTCGTTTGAGCGTCGTCTTTTATAAGTTAGACGGCAGTTTGTTTATTTATGGTTATACAAGTCGAATTCCTTCAATTATGACGTGGATAGTTATCTGTACATCGGTTTTTATTTTTTTCTGGACATGTAACAATATTTAGACGTCTGAGTTTCAATAAAACCGTCGTCTAATGTTGTCGAAAATTTCATTTTACGATATATCTATAGTAATTAGACATCGGTTTTTAATATGTTGTGACGTTGAATGTTTTAAGTACGTCGGTTATTAGCCGTCGTTGTTTTATATAACAAAAGATGACGGTCGATTTCACGATGGTTTGAAAACCTTCTAGACGACGGTGGATTCCCGTCGTCTATTTCGATTTTTGTAGTAGTGAAAATTTACAAAACACTCATAAACCGACTATTGTACCAACAACACTTTTAACAAAAAGTTTATCAAACACCAAACAGCTTTCTTTCACAATTGACTTATCTCACAACAAATCTGACATTGATTATTTTTATTGCACAGCAATACCAGTATCAGAAGCTAAGTTAGGGAAATACATAAATAGCATTCACGTTGTAGCTTATGCGAAACAAACGTTGTTGTGTTTTTCGTTTCAGTTTAAAACAATTAAAACCTAATGAAGTGTCGAGATAATCACTAAGAAACACCCAAACTCACGAGCTATCCCCATTGAAACAAGCCTCCAGCCCTAACCTCCAAATTTTCCATTGAGTGAATTTCAGAAAATTAGGTCAAAGCATTCTGTTGTTGCACCAATTGAACATTAGGTATTATATTTTCTTTCATTATAATTGCGATTGAGTGACAATTAGTATATTTTGATTGCTTATATTATGTATTATCATTTCTTTCATTATAAAATTAAATTTATATAATATATTTAGTCATACACCCATTCTTAGCTCTATAAACAAACCCAAAAAAAACTCAAAAAAAGATAGCTAGCCCTATTGAATTTAATTTTGATTATTAAATTACTTTGATGCCCTATTGAGTGTTTTGGGTATTTTTATGAGGTTTTGGGGTTGGGCTTATTTTAAGAAATTGATGGCAGTTTTTGTAATTTCTAAGAAGTTAAAAGCCTCTTTGTTATACTATAAATGGGCTTTGGATGTGTTTCTAAAATCCATTTCATATAGGGTTTTTTTTATAATTTGGGTTCCTATATTTGGTATAATAGTGAATCTCCCTATTTATATTCCCCAAAAGTTTACGCGTCAAGTCTTACACAACACTTTATGGACATAAATTGCAACGTCTTACGTGATATAGCGATTTAAAATATAGATCACAACACACAAAACTGGATGTAAGTTTACTTTGAAAGGGGATGGATCTTATGTAGTACAAGATCGTGGTCGATGGTTTAAGAGTCGGCCCCATCAATTGAAAGTTCTTGAAACAATACTACGCATGAAGTGAGTGCAACCTCCTAGCTCGCATGAGCCTAAAGTGCACATGGCAGGGACATCGCCAAGTAAAGTGTCATCAAGCGGGTACGTAGTATCTAGGTCACAATAAAGAGGACCAATACTTTCTTGCTTATGCTTGAAGTTAACTTCATCATCTTCGTTGCTACTAATATTTCATTGCTCAAATTGTGGATTCGTCGATTGAGGGGAACATTATCTTCATCCGAATCTACTACACTTTTTGTTTCTCCTAAATCGTCATGGACTTGAGTTTGAGGAACATCAACTAGAGGTAAGTGGTAGGCGATGAAGGTGGTAGTGGATGTGACGGTGGTGGTGGTCATGGGTGGTGGTGGTGGTGGTGGTGGAGGTGGTGCTGATGAAGTGGAGGTGGTGGTGGTAGACGATGTCATTTTAAAAAATTAATGATGGTATTACGGGAATTGAAAAAATTCCTTAAAAGCTCTTACTTGCTTCTTGTGAAAGTATCTTTGAAAAACAACCTAGAGACTACTTTTTTACTTTTATTTTGAGGACCTTTCCTATTGAGAGGGGCGATAGCATACTAAACTTACACACACTACACGAATGTTAGGACTCGAACCTAGGACCTTGCCTAAGGGAATAAATACTCCAAACCACTGCACTAGTGGGTCCTTTGCACCCAGAGACTACTTTTAAAGGCTACTGTTAGGAGACCATTACTTTTAAATATTCAAGATATTTTATTTTCACCAAACACCTTAAACTGGTTTTTTTTTTTCTTCAAAAGAGAAAATCCATCAATATTCCAAGAACAACGCAGCCTCATTAAAACCTTCCAGGTAAAACCACGTGGGAAACCCTGAGTAGGAAAAAGAGTGCCGCACATGCATACTACAAGCGAGTCAAAGAACATAGACCAAACGATATAACATAGAGCACCACTACAAGCTCAGTAAGAACATCCACCACAATGTAAAATTGTCAAAGGATTTCTATGCACGCATAGTTCTTTGTACAATACTGAAAACGTGTCGTGAGCGTCAAAAACAGCAAGCAAAAGCACCAAACGCTATCTCCCCCAAATCCATACAAAACAAAGCACAACTTCAAGCAATTTACACATTTTAACACTTATTTATTTATTATTTGTAGCGATTTAACACAACATTTTCCTACATTTACAAGAAAAAGAAGTTAAATTTGCAGCATTTAAACGTTATTAAACATATAATAATATAATGACAATCGTTTTTCTCAACAATTTTTTGTATACAAACAAACCACAAACCTGACCTCTAACTACGAAAAGACGACAAAAAAATAAAAATAAAAATAAAAAAACTAACTCCAAATGCAAAGAGGCATAGGGGAAAACAAACCCACACCCGACCATAGAAATGAAAGCCCACACAACACAAGATAACTAGACTTAATTATTCAGACACATAAGCCTTTACATCTTATTTAGATATCTCCTCGACATGCTCCAATGTCATCTTCTTGAGCTCCTCCTCAAACCTCTCCAAACACGTACTTGGCAAGCATATGGGCACCAAAGTTCCAAATTCCTCTTCTTGGTTGTTGTCTCGGACATAGAAGCTGATCATACTGACCGCTCTCGCAAGTCCAGCAAATAATGGTTTTCCCCACCCAACATCAAACTCTCCCAAACCAGTATGTCTATTATCAGAAACTATAAACACATTCCATCCCATTGGAAGCGGAGGCCATCCTCTGATCACGAAAAAATCAGCCAGTGATTGCATGTACTCTTTATCCATCTGAGCTTTGGACTTCCTCACCAACTCCACACCATATCCCAGTGGACTTGCACACAGAAGTTCCACCGTTGAAACGACAGTTGGGATAGCAAACGCATTGCCGTAGAATCCCGAGGGAAGGCAAAGATCATTGAAGCGCTTCCCGCGAGCGTTGACAGCGCAGGAAATGCGAACAGTGTCTTTTGGATTCAGTCTCAGTGAAAGCGTCCGGCATTTCCAGACGCAGGCTGTTATGAGATCAAATGAGGAGCAAGTGGAAAGGTGGGGTGGAAGATGTTTCCTGAGGGCTCTGATCTGCTGTGGACTGAAATAGAAGGATCGTTGGGCCATGTTTGATTGGTCTATTGCTGCAATGAAAGAGCCTTGTGAATCAAGCAATTGGTCATATTCGTAATGCGGACGTGTAATTGTTGGTGGATCTCTGGCATTGAGGAGCTCTCGTGCCCACACTGGAGGGATTGATGGTGAATCTGCTCCTTGGGCCATCTCCCCAATTGCGTTCAAGAATTGAGCCAACCCCACTGCATCACATATTGTGTGGTTTATGCGCAATCCAAAAACGAAGCCTCCACATGTCAGGCGAGTTACCTACATTAATAATTGCAAGTACTTTTGAATTAATTATTACACGTTCCCTATATATATCATTATGTGAAGAAAAAAAATTGTATTTCTGGTTCACAACACATAACTACATAAAAATGCATAATCCATATGTTTGCTAGATATATAAACTCTATATACTTGCTCTCTTTTCTTTTTTCTTTTTTTGTCAAATATATACTTTGCTCATTGTGGGCAAAGTAGTACACTTGTATTAACTGTATATACCTGAAGAAATCCTATATGCTCTCTCCCTCTGTGAGTCTTAAAGGACTCCATAGAGAGGGGAGGAGGAAGAAGCATCGCCGCCCCTCCTCCTCATCTTCTCTTCTTGTCTTTTACTTTTAGGTTAGTGAATAAGTCCACTAGAGCGTTTTGTATAAAAAGCATCTTGTGATGGTTTCTTCTTAACCATGGTTCGATTGAAGTTCCCAATCAGCCCTTTCAGTCTATGTTCTCAATCAAATCTTGCTCCCAAAACTTGCTACCTAATGTCGCTCATGTTCTCTCAATTTAATTCTACATCATCTTTGACGAAGGTTACTGCAAATCACCCAATTGTTTTTTAACAAGGTTGTTGTTTTCGTTTATTCGTTCACTCTTATGCACAGGTAGATCGCTGGAAATTATATTTTCCCCAGATCTGTTATGGATGCAGTGGTGGGTATGACTGCAATAGCGCTTCTTCAGGTGGATGTGGTAGAGTTCATATAGGCTCATGGGTTGTTTTAAGATTTTGTGGGCTTTGTTTGGATTTATGGTTAATTGTGGTGATGTGGACTAGTAGTTTTAGTGTGGCTTTTGTTCGCGTTAGTTTTGCTTAGCACTTGAGTTTGTTGGGATTGGTATTTTATATGTCTTGTTGATGTCTTTGATTGTACCGTTGAAGTTTACCTAATGAAGTTTCTATTTGATTATAAATATAAAAAAACTGTATATATTGTAAATGTATGTTGACCTTAATTAATTTTTATGTTTTTATTCTCATTTTGTCTAATAAATTATCATAAAAACAAAATTAAGAGGGAAGAGTACTACAAATAGATAAAATGATCAGAGTATGAATTCTGTAGGACAATTGAGGGTACATTCTTGTGTCAAATTGTTAAGGAGAAGGTTCTGACTCAAAATTGATGACAGCCTTCAAGGGTTGGAAAGACAAACTCAAGTCATGTACGTTTGGATCTGAAAAGGGAAACGAATATAAGTATTCATCATCTATTTATATTCAAGTCCAGATGAGCAGATAATGAATATTCATACCCACGTCCCTACTCCTCCTCTTAAATCCTTTTCCTGACTCCTCCTCCATATCCTCAATATCCGTAATATCCAAATATCGGGACCACTTTGTTGGGGAATTGGTTCCTTGCCCCACCCCTTTGCAACTCTTTAATGAGAAAAGAAAAGTTAAAAACTATTCTACTTGGGCTACAGACAAAACAAAAGTTTTGTTTTTACCTATATTTTTTTATTGATTAATTAATTCAATATATAATATAAAAGGTGGAACATAAAATTTAGTAGCACACGTGGTATATAGATTGGAGCCACTTCACAATATATTCATATGAAAAATAGATAAGATATATATATATATATATATATAGTATGATTTGGGTTGGGGATTAAAATACCACCCCAAAAACCATACTCAAAGTTTTCCCAAACACGTCCCTACTCCATTGATATCCTTCATACGCGACCATTAAAGGCCCACAAAAACTTAACTTTCGGGGACAATTATCATCCCTACATCACAAAGATGGCTTGGCAGTACAAACATACAATAAAATAACTATGGTTTATAACCGGAAGAAGAAAATGTTAAACTTTTACCTAAAATATATGTAGTCTATAAACATACAATATTTCCTAAACAAGAAACCTACAATATTTTACGCTTGTCTCAGTAGAATAGTGATGTTCCTTGATTAGGCTTGTCTTTCATTGTTTTTGCTTCTATGAAATCTATTGAAAGTCCTTTTAGTCGGCACGATCCTACCCCTTGGCTAAACTGGGCTGTAGCCTAGGTGAGTTTATTTTTTGTAGACTAAAATAATACCACAGCCCAGACCACGTGACATCCCCACCCTAGCCAATTAAAATCTCATTAATAAACCTAAACCACATGTCTGACCAATAAGTTCATAACAATAAAAAATTAAAACTAACCCTGCACACAAATAAAATCTCATTAACAAACCTACAATACACCACGTCTGACTAATAAAAAATACAAACTAAACCCCACACGGGACCAGTTATGCAAAAA
>NW_018921756.1:0-30906 GCF_002207925.1 Prunus avium
ACAAGGAAATCGGATATGTTCCATGGTTGCAGCAATGCCGCCGATAACTTTGCAAGTAAAGTATTTAGATATTACTTTTTTCATTTCTGCTCTTTTTCCTTTCTTTCTTTTTTTTCCATCTAATGAAGAGGCTTTCTAGTTTCTCTTAACTTGATAATTTCTCAACCCATATGTTTTGAAATTTAATATACAGACTGAGATTCAATTAAAACTTGATAATTCTTCTCAATCTGGAATATGCATAGCAGCATTGATTGAAGTCTTGTTTTGTTCATTTCATGAGTCATGACATCGTAATTGAATGGATTCTATGATCTGTGATGAATTTATAGGAGAATTTAATTTTGATTATTAGGCTCTTAACTTATCTGAGGCTTTTGATTTACAAAACCAATGCCTTCAATGTTGCAGCTGCTGATGTGAAAACACATTCGAATCGCTACTTGTTGATTGCTACTAGTGGAGGCTTAAACCAACAAAGAACAGGGGTTAGTTTTTTAATTGAGCTGGAGCTGCATAGTAATCCAATCAAATCCCATCTTAGTTTTCTTCCATTTAAGGCTAACTTATCGTTCTATTTTGTTCATGTAAAGGCTTAAAAGAAATTTAGTTTAAAGAACATTGTGGTTTGCTTTGCTTCTTTCTTAGTCTAATTTTGGATTGTTATAAGTAGCTCTTGTATAGGACTAGTTGATTGTACTTTGTAACTTTTTCATTCCATGAGTGATAAGACTGGTTTGTAATCTTGCATGTTTTTGCTGCTGAATCAGCATCTGATGCTTCCTTTCCTGATTCTGTTACAGATAACTGATGCTGTTGTTGCAGCTTATATCTTGAATGCTACTCTTGTTGTTCCCAAGCTGGACCAGAAATCATTTTGGAAGGATTCCAGGTCAGTTTCACCATATCGCAGATAAAAAACTACTGTCAAGGTCAATGTAAGCAAAACAGTCAGTGGATTAATATTGTTATTTGGGTATTTGGTGCAGCAATTTTGATGAAATCTTTGATGTAGACTGGTTTATATCATCTCTATCAAAAGATGTTGAAATCATTAAACAGCTTCCAACAAAGGGAGGAAAACCAATGAGTCCATATACCATGCGTGTCCCAAGGAAGTGCAATGCAAAATGCTACCAGAATTGTTTAGTGCCTGTTCTTAATAAAAAGCATGTAAGTGTCTTTCAGGAGAACCTACCACATTTTTGTAAAGAATTCGTTAATCATCATATGCTGGTGCATATAACCGAGGAAGAAAAACTTCTGGTGCTTGAATGAGTGCCTTTTCAGGTTATATAGAATTTACAGTTGTTTGTTATGCTTTCTAATGTGCAGGCTGTTCAGCTCACAAAGTTTGATTACAGACTTTCAAATAAGTTGGATTCAAATTTACAAAAGCTTAGGTGTAGAGCAAATTATCATGCCTTGAAGTTTACTGACCTTATTAATGAAATGGGGAAAACGTTGGTTGACAGAATGAGGATGAAAAGCAAGCATTTCATTGCCCTGCATTTGAGGTAAAGTGCAAAATAGCTGCTTGAGTATTTTTTTCCTATGGTACATACTAATGTACTGTGAGCAAGTTATGCCTTCGACAGAATATGTGCTTGTGCAGATAGTTTCTTTGCAGTGTTAATGTGTGTTTTGTCTTGAAAAATGATTGAATTTTGTTTTCTTTAGCATGCTATATGTACGGGTGGGTTGTACAGCACAAAAACCTCTATTTAGGTTGTTTTGATAGGTGGAATATGTTTTTTTGCTAGAGTTTTCCAAATTCTTTTGGACTGCATAGGAAAAAGTTTCTGATATTGGTAGACCATGTTATAGGTTCGAGCCTGATATGCTGGCATTTTCTGGATGTGATTTTGGTGGAGGAGAAAAAGAAAGGAAAGAACTTGGGAAAATTCGGAAAAGGTGGAAAACTTTACATGTAAGGCTTCACTGATGTCTTGAATGATGTCATTCAATAGTGACCTGTTTTATATAATTTGTATCTCTGCATTATAACTACATTTGATATTTGGGGTTATATTGCATGCAGGCAAGCAACCCTGACAAGGTAAGAAGACATGGCAGATGCCCGCTAACTCCAGAGGAAGTTGGCCTTATGCTTAGAGCACTGGGTTTTGGAAGTGATATTCACTTGTATGTGGCATCGGGTGAAGTATACGGAGGTGAAGAGACGTTGGCACCACTGAAGAAACTTTTCCCGAACTACCACTCAAAAGAGACTATAGCAAGTAAAGAGGAGTTGACACCATTTTCATCCTTCTCTTCTCGAATGGCTGCACTTGATTTTATTGTTTGCGATGAAAGTGATGTTTTCATCACCAACAACAATGGCAATATGGCTAGAATGTTAGCTGGTCGAAGGTATTAAAACTCGAGTTCAAGGATACATTTCTGTCTTCTGGTGGAAGGGTTTGATTTGATCATGTTTTGGTTTATAACTAGTTTGTTTACTGATGCAGGAGATACTTTGGTCATAAACCAACAATCCGTCTAAATGCTAAGAAACTGTCTCCGTTGTTCATGAATCGTAATAACATGACGTGGGAAGAATTTGCCTCCAAGCTTCAAACTAATGAAATTGGATTCATGGGAGAACTAAATGAGATAAAGCCTGGCAGGGGTGAGTTCCATGAAAACCCAGCAGCCTGCATATGTAGTGCATCTAGCACAAAGTCCAACGAAGTTCCAATTCCTCAAAATGAAAGTTATGACAGCCAGAACATACATAAGGAGGATGACACGAAAAAGGACAGTGGTTATGTGACAGACGAGCAAATAACCGAGGATGAGCAGGATTGGTCTGAGATTGATTATATGGAAATGAATATAAATCGTTCTCAGGGTAAAGTGCTGCCTAGTGTAAGAGTTTCAGATCCAGGTCTTCTACTTAAACCTGACGAACCAGAACTCGAAGAGTTCTTTTCAGACTAGACTGAATTAATTAGGAGAAGACTAGACTGGATCTCCACCTCCGCGAGTTAGCTGATGTGTCCAAAGGAATTCATCACCAAAATTCTTTGCTGGTTTGTTTTGATAGGTTACTTGTGCGCACAAGATTGATTTTGTTACACTGAAGGGTAGTAATAACAAGGACGAACAATGTACATAGAAGGCCTCTGTAGCAGCAGCATCGGCATTGGAATAACAGAATGGAGGCGTAATATAGAGTCCTATTCAGATTTTGAAACTTGTAAATGAAGCTACTAGGACATCTTTTGCTGTTTTTTTTTTTTTTTTTTTCTTTTCATTTTCTCTGATGATTCTTGCCGTAAGGCAGGAATGTTGATATGATTTTTTTTTTCGGTCAAAAGAATGTTTATATGATCCTTGCTCTTCTTTTGTACCTTTTTTATTTTTTGAATTTTTTAAGTTCGTGTTCTATGATAGGCATTGAACCCAACGATGGCCTTGCTTTCTTCATCTCCCTTGAAAATTTTAATTTTTTGTAATTGCTTTATGGTGATGATGATAGAAAAACGTATTTGATTTAAGAAATGCAAACTGAAGAAATCCAACTTGAATGAAGCCATTCCAACTTGAAGCAGAAATCCAATTGATGCAAAATTTAGTACTGTTGACTTTTAACAATTTAATACTTGAATTGAATGAAGAAAATTACATGGCTTACATGGGGCGTGAGAAACTGAACTCAAAAGCATCCTCAGCCAAAAAGCTTGGCGATGGAGAGGGCAAAGGGTTAAAACAAGAAAGACATCCCTAAGCCTAACAAACTCAAAAGCATCCTCAGCCACAAGTCTTGCAAACCGCTCAAATAAAATGAAAATTTGAAGTTAGGGATATCAGCTTGATCTACAAAGCCCTCTGCTTTATCATCTCAGCATCTTTGCCATACAACAGACATATCCCACACTTTTCCACCTCCACCCCAACCCGAACGGGGAGGGGGCGTTGATAAGCAAGGTTGAAGTCAACATTGACCTCAGTAACAAGTTTGTAAAAAGCAGCGGGGCTTTGAGCTCCCTCTACAACTTCTTCAAAGACATTATTATCTAGTTTTGAAGTTGTATTTGCATGTAATGTCCACAGACCAATGCCGATGACCATGGCCAAGAACAAGAGATAGAGCGAAACCCAAGAAATCTGTGCTAAACCAATCACGAGGAAGCATGATTTTTATTGAAGACCCCTCACTTTGATGGCTGAACCAATCTGGAATTTCATACCCCCAACAACTAATGGCAACCAAAGATCTCTTGCCAAAAAATTCCTGTACCATGGATATGGACATCATAATTATTAAACTCGTGAAAAAAAAATCAGCTGCTTCAAGAGAAGTGAGTTAGACAGACAGTGTGTGTGTGTGTGAGGTAGAGAGAGAGAGAGAAAGAAAGAAAGAAAGAGAGACCTTATTTGATTGATTTGCATAATAGGAATCATATGCTTCTTCAATTTTGTCTTCTTTAAACTTTGACGACGCAATTGCCATTCGCATAATTCTGAGCTGTGCATCACCCATTATGTTGCTTCGTGCATTCTCATCCAACTTTGGGCAATAAGAAAATATATGTTTCTCATGAAGCCCTCTAGAAAATATATATTCTTCCCAACCTTGTGTGATTGCAGTGCTTGAACTTGACACTGTCTTCAGTGACGTGCAAACATCTGCTTCAAGATGTTGCAGCAATGGGGGGAGCTCTGGTAAAGATTCAAGGCTCATGCAATTTCTTAGGCACAGGCGAGACAGCTGAGCAGCTTGTTTGATGCTTGCAGGTAAGCTCTTAATTTTGGTCGAACTCAGATTTAACTCTTGTAATGAGGTTAAGCGAAAGAGGTAATCAGAGACAACCTCAAGGTTGCAACAACTGAGATCTAATTTTCGAAGCGCAACTAGATTTTCAATTGATGGGTGTAGCTCTTTAACCGCTGTACCTGATAAATTTAGAAACTCTAGATGTTCCATAACCTCCGAGATTTCTGGGAAGTTTTGAAATTTGGAGCAGTAATGGAGATTTAACTCTTGTAATGAGGTTAAGCGAAAAAGGTAATCAGGGACAACCTCAAGGTTCTCACAAGAACTGAGATCTAATTCTCGAAGCGCAACTAGATTTTCAATTGATGGGTGTAGCTCTTTAACCGTTGTACCTGATAAATTTAGAAACTCCAGATGTTCCATAGCCTCCGAGATTTCTGGGAAGTGTTGAAAGTTAGAGCAATTACTAAGATCAAGCCTCTCCAGAGATTTCAACTTCCAAATGTTCGCTGGGAGACTCACAAGGTTTATACAAGAGGCCATATTAATTGCAGTTGTATTCTTGGGAAGCTCCCAAAACTCGCGAAGAGATTCGCAGTCCTCTAGACTAAAAGAACCCGAGAGTTTCAGCTTACAAGTGTTGCTTGGAAGACTCTTAAGGTGTTTACAATATTTAATATCTAAGTGAGATATTTTTTCATGAGACCAAACTGATGAAGGCAATTCCTCAATTCCTGACGCAGTTAATATTAAGAATTCAAGATTGCATGGCATCTCGGGAAGAATTTTGATATTCTTGCACCCCCCAAGGTCAAGATGAGTAAGCTTATCAAGATGTTGAAAATACGAAGGAATTTCAACCATACTTATACATGAAGAGAGATTTATATGCTCAATTTTTCGACTCCGAGAGAGATTTGGAACTTCAGTTAGATGTGTGCAATTATGAAGATTGATCCATTTTAAGTTCACAAGACTCTGTAAAAAATTAAAAAAGAATTAATAACTTAGCTTGCAGATTATTACTTTCTAAGCCACATGTTATACAAAAACTAAAATAAGCATATATAATATACCTGGTCTTCAGTCCAAAGTTGCGCCACAACATCGCTGGTTGTTATTTCAAGGACAACAAGATTTTGAGCAGAAAATGTTGATGGCAAAGATTCCATAGGATATTTGTTCCATCCAAGATATCTAAGAGAATTGGGAAGATCAAAAGAAATAGTTAATGGACGATCAGTACAGACAGTCGATAGCAATCTCAGTCGATACATCTTATCGAAGTTTACATGTTCCGACTCCAAGTGTAGCCTTCCAATCTCAAACCAGTTAAGGCATATGGCTTGAACATCTCCATCTCTCTGACAATCCAGAGCAAAATATAAATGTAAATATAATATACAAAATTACATTTATAGGAATAATCTGACTTGTTTATTGTAAATGTACATGTGAATATTACTACGTACCTGGTTATTTGTCAACGCTTTATAGACATCATCTGCATTGAACAACCTACTGCCTTGTTTTCGAGCAATTGCCCTACCCATTTCCTGCACCAAATCATGCATCTCTATCCGTTCTTGTGAAAATGATATGAGAGACCTATCAATAAGATCATTGATTCCCACTTCCCCAAAGAAATCACAACTATCTAACATTCTTTCTACATCTTTCCTCAAATAGCCTTTATAAAAACATGCTATATCAAGAAATATCTCCTTCTCATTGTCATCTAATCCATCATAACTTACTCTCAACACTTGATCGATTTCTCCGATTGGAACTCGTTTCACTTTTTTCCATTGAAATTCCCACTCTTGTTTGCTCTTGCAACGACGGAATGAGGACCCCATAACTTTAAGAGCTAATGGAATGCCCTTAATATAATCCACCACCTCTCTTGACAACTCAGTGTAATCTGTTGTCGGAGACTTATTTCCAAAAGCATGCGAATGAAAGAGCCTAAGAGCCTCATCAGAACCTAATCCCTCAACATTGTATATCTTTTCACGGTCAACTTTTTGCTCAAGTAGGCCTTTATCTCTAGCAGTTATAATGATTCGACTTCCTTGGCAAAACTGATCATCATCACCAACAAGATGTTCTAGTTGTTTTCGAGCATTCACATCATCAAGAACAATGAGCACCTTCGTACGCCTGAGCCTAATTAGAATATGAGATGGTATAGACGGAGTGTTGATATTTACATCTTTATCCTTTAATATCTCACCAACAAGTGCATTTCGCAAGTCATTTAGTCCATCCGTTTTGTCTGATCTCTCCCTGACATTTGCAAGAAAACAACAAACTTCAAATTTAGAGGAGTGCCTGTGAAATACAGCATCAGCAAGGGTGGTCTTGCCAATACCACCCATGCCCCAAATACCTACACAGCAAACACCTACTGAATCCAAGCATAATAACGATTCGATTTGCTGGATGCGGCTTTTGATTCCAACCAGGCCCTTTATATCACATAATGACTCATGAATCAATTTTGTCCAAATATCGTCGACAACTTTCTTAACTAAAGCAGCCTCAGACCTGGCATATATATATGATCACGGACAAACAAACAGTTTGTAAGTTACAGAATTAGTCACAAGAAGAAATCAAAATATAAGTTACAGAATTAGTTACTCTGTTTTTTCTGAATCATCAAACCCAGATAGATTGGCTGCTTTTGTCAACGCATCCCTCCACTTGTGCACCTTGTCGATATTGTCCTTGAAGCGTTTTTCAAGTTGACGAAATGCAAGCGCATAATTCCCCTTCTGTTTTCGTACATCTGATGGACTGATATCGTAAAAAATGGGTACAACCAACTGGCCTTTTTTTTCTTTGCATTCTAGAATATGCACGAGTTCATCTAGACACCAAGTGGAAGAAGCATAGTTTTTTGAGAAAATGATTACCGAAATCGTAGATCTCTCGATTGCTTCGAGGAGGGCGGGCGCAATTTCATCTCCTCTCACAAGCCTGTAATCTATGTAGGTTTCGATTTTCTTCCTACATAAAGCATCATAAAGATGGCTGGTAAAAGTAAGGCGGGTGTCCTCACCTCTGAAGCTAATAAACACATCATACTTTTCTTGAAGAGGGGGGATATCAGTATCAACAGCAGCAACAGAAGAAGTGGAAGAAGAAGAAGAAGATGTTAATGATCTGAAGTACATGTAGAACAGAGTCATGATAAGTATGATGATTATGATGAAAACTTGAAAGAACTCAATGGATTCCATATCTGTTTATCTGAATGCACCAGAGCTATAATTAAAGCAAATCTGATATTTGAGGTGAAAACTTGAAGAAGAAAGATAATCTGAGGATCCAATTAAGCAGTTAAGAAAGAAAGAAAATGGAAAGCAATTGCTCAAAGTCAAGTTGAGGTGACTTGACTAAGTGCACAAAGCTACAAAACGATCCAGGAAAAAGACAAGTGAAATAATTAGGCAAGGAAATTCAAGCATTCATACACCGAAGAAAAGAAAGAGCACATGGGAGTGGCAGCACAATGGACCCCCTTTTGCTTTTGAGTTGGAATTTTTCCTGAGCAACTTTTGTTTTACTTACAACGTGTGAAGATTACATTTAAAGTCAACCGAGAAATTCCATGATAAGCCAATCTTTCATTGACTCTGTTTTTGCAGTAGCTTGTATGGTTTTGGTACTATCAAGACCTAGTTGATTTTTATTTTTTTATGAGTTATAAGTGATCGCGTTTTTATTTTAAATAAAATCCATCCTCGCTAACAAACTTAAAACAAGAACTCTCTTACTTCTATAATGATTCAAAACTATGGGATCGAAGAATGAAATAAAGATACCATATAAGAACTAGGAGAGCTGTCATTTAAAGAATTAGAGTTGTCATGTCACAAAACCAAGTTTGTATGTCAAGTATTACAAACATAGGAATTCCTACAAGTTTATAAATTTTTCAGAATTAATGATTTTTTCTTGAATATTCATTAAAAAAAACAGATAAACTTACTGAAATTTACAAATTCATGTCAGTTTCGAATCGTGTTGTTGTGTACAAGTTGTCAAACATCTAACATCATTGCGAGTCATTGTGATGAGGATTGAGGATGATGAATATTCAAGAACGCCACAACACACACCCCCATCAATTTTCACTTCCCTCAAAACATGAAGCAAACGTTATATACGACGATTGGAGTGCGAGAATATGTAAGTACTGTGGTTTGGTTTTAAGAGGGGAACCAACTATCTGTTTACTGTGTCGTACCATGACAAAATATGCACCCAACTTGATATGGCTTGGATAAGATTATACAAAGACAGGATTATTATTAATTTTCATAGGGTGGTGCTTGAATGAGTGCCTTTTCGTCGGGTTATATAGAATTGACAGCTCTAGGTTAATGTGGTTGTTCAGCTCACGAAGTTTGATTAACCAAGTCCTTATCCGAAACCAGATCACCAGTAAGCGCAAGATTCTGTGTAATGGAGTTTAACCGATCCAACAAATCAGTTATGGACAAATTACCGTGCACTGTCTGTGAAAACCAGAGAATGGTTTCAGTTCTCTTCATTCCTTTTCACGTGTTACATAAATAGCTATTAAAGTAATAGCTGTACAATGGAATAGTTTACAAAAAAGAAATAATATTACAGCAGTCTTCATGATGATGTCTTCTCCTTTTATCTGGCAGCATCTTCTTTAACATATGGCATCTTCTTTATCTGACAGCATGTTGATTCCATCATGTTGTTTTCTTCATGGCAGACTAACCACGTGTCAACACTCCCCCTCAAGTTGGTGCATAGATGTTTCGAATGCCCAACTTGTCGAGGCATGAATGAAAACTTCTACTTGATACAGCTTTTGTCAAGATGTCGGCCAATTGATCTTCAGTTTTAACAAATGGAAAGTCAACAATTCCAGCATCCAGCTTCTCCTTAATAAAGTGTCTATCCACTTCAACGTGTTTAGTACGATCGTGTTGAACTGGATTGTGGGCAATGCTAATGGCAGCTTTGTTATCACAATATAAATTCATAGCCTTCTTGGATTTGCAACCCAAGTCTCTCAACAATTTTCGCAACCACATGAGTTCACACACACCATGAGACATGCCTCTGTATTCGGCTTCAGCGCTTGACCTAGATACCACCTTTTGTTTCTTGCTACGCCATGTAACCAAATTCCCCCCAACAAAGGTGAAGTATCCAGATGTGGATCTTCTATCAACAATGGACCCGGCATAATCAGCATCTGTATAGGCTTGAACATCTAGATGACCATGTTTAGTAAACATCAATCCTTTTCCTGGTGCTGACTTCAAGTATCTAAGTATTCGAAGAACAGCTTCCATATGACTCTCACTAGGGGCATGCATGAATTGACTAACCACACTAACAGCATAGGCTATATCAGGTCGTGTATGTGACAAGTAGATTAGTTTTCCAACCAACTTCTGATACCTTTCCTTATTTGTTGGAATCTGATCAAGGCTTTCTCCCAACTTATGATTTTGCTCCATTGGAGTGGCTGCTGGTTTGCAAGCAAGCATACCAGTCTCACTTAACAAATCTAGGATATACTTTCTTTGAGACAAAGAGATGCCATGCTTAGATCTTGCCACCTCAATTCCAAGAAAGTATTTTAGTACCCCAAGATTTTTCATCTCAAATTCTTGAGCCAAGTATTTCTGAAGTTCTGTGATTCCTTCTTCATCATTACCTGTAACAACCATATCATCCACATAAATAATCAAGGCTGTCACTTGTCCTTTCCTGTGTTTCAGAAACAGCGTATGATCAGAATTGCTCTGTTTGTACCCAAATCTTTTCATAGACAAACTGAATCTCCCAAACCAAGCCCTGGGTGACTGTTTCAGTCCATATAAAGATTTCCTCAGCTTGCACACCTTGCCAACATCTGTTTCCATAACAAACCCAGGTGGAAGATTCATATACACCTCATCTTTTAAATCACCATGTAGGAAAGCATTTTTCACATCAAATTGATGTAGCGGCCAGTCTAGGTTGGCAGCCAGAGATAAAAGGACTCGAATAGTGTTGATTTTAGCTACTGGCGCAAAAGTCTCTGAGTAATCAACACCATAAGTTTGAGTGTAGCCTTTTGCTACCAATCTTGCCTTGTATCTCTCTACTGATCCATCTGCTTTGTGTTTTACAGTAAACACCCATTTACAACCAACGGGTCTCTTGCCTTTAGGCAAGTCAACAAGTTCCCAGGTACAATTTTTTTTTAGTGCCTCCATCTCCTCAACCATAGCAATCTTCCATTTTGGGTCACCAAGAGCATCCTGTAAGCTACTAGGTGTAGACACAGAAGATATGTGGTTTGTAAAAGCAATATAAGAACTGGATAAACGATGGTTAGACACATAATCAGATATTGGATATTGAACAGTTTTTACTGTAGAGTAGCCAAACCTTTCTGGAGGTATCCCACGATTTTTACGAATTGGAAAACGAGGAGAATTAGAGACATCTATAGACTCATTTGAGTCATCTAGATTATCCCTAGCTGAAATATCATGGTTATCAACATTATCAGTATGTATGGAAGGTGGCGGGGATTGTGGAATTACCTCAGAATGATCTTCATGCAAAGCAGCAGGTTGATTTGGAACATGGTCAGGAAGTGGAAGATCTGTTACTACTTCATTTCTCTTCCTTCTTTGGTACACTTGCAACTCTTTTTCATGTGTATCATGTGTATCAGCAGTATTAGGTGATGGTACATATCCAATATCAGGGAACTGCTCTTCCTCTCCATCATTCTCCCCCTGAAGAGGAGTGACCGAAAAATAGGCCTCTTCTTCACAGAATGTAACATCCATAGAAATAAAAAAATTTCCTGATGGGGGATAGTAACACTTGTACCCCTTTTGTGAGACAGAATAACCGACAAACACACATTTGAGGGCACGAGGATCTAGTTTGTCACGACTGTGTTGGTGAACATGAACATAGCTAACACATCCAAACACTTTAGGTTGAATATGAAGAACTGAAGGAATAGAATGATACTGAGAAAGGGTCTGAATAGGTGTTTGGTACTGGAGAACCCGAGATGGTACACGATTTATAAGGTACACGGCTGTGCAAATGGCATCGCCCCAAAAACGTTTTGGAACATGCATAGCAAAGCATAAAGAACGAGCCACTTCTAAAAGATGACGATTTTTACGTTCTGCTATACCGTTCTGTTGAGGAGTATATGGACTGGAAGTTTGGTGTATGATGCCATTTTGCTCAAAAAAGGTTCTAAGTTCAGAATTCAAATACTCACCCCCATTGTCAGATCGGACTACTTGCACTGGTACATGAAACTGTGTTTGAATCATGTGATGAAATATAGGAAAAATGGATGAGACATCACTTTTATTTTTCAACAGATAAACCCAAGAGACACGAGTACAATCATCAATGAAGGAGACAAAGTACTTAGCACCAGTGTAAGTAGGAACATGAAATGGACCCCACACATCGGAGTGAATAAGAGAGAATGGAATATGACTTTTATTGGAGCTTACAGGGAATGAAACACGATGACTTTTTGCAAAAATACAAGTTTCGCAATGGAAGTCAGACACATGAACTTTAGCAAATAAAGAAGGAAATAGAAGTTGTAAATATTGAAAGGATGGGTGACCCAATCTTTTGTGCCACAACCAAATTTCGGCGTTAGCCTGTTCTGTACTAACTTGATAACCACTTCTTACTTAAGGATCAGGCAGTTTTGAGTCCAAGTAGTACAATCCTCCGCTTTCCTTACCATGACCAATCTGCTCCTTTGTCTGAAGATCCTGAAATAAACAAGAGGTAGGAGAAAAAATAGCCAAACAATTGAGATTTTTAGTAATTTGACTAATAGAAAGCAAATTATGGGAGAGAGTAGGGACATGTAAAACAGAGGACAGCGACAATGATGGAGTTAGGGAAACAGATCCTGCTCCTAAAACTGGAGTGGAAAAACCGTTAGCAACCTTAACAGTTTTTGTATGTGGATGACTGGGGGAAACAAACCAAGCAGTATTATTAGTCATATGATCGGAAGCTCCTGAATCAATGATCCAGAGTTTATCGCTAGCATTAAAGGGTGTGCTCACTGCTAAACCATAGTGACTTGTACCTGGATATGGTGAGGAAGTGGAAGTAGTGTTGGGGAAAACTCTGAGAGCAGACTGATCCATATGTGGTGAAGAACCATGAGGTAAAGGTTGTGAAGCCAAATTTGCAACACTTTTTTTCTTCTCTTTTCCCTTTTCTTGTTTGTCCACCCACCAATCTGGATATCCAACCAATTCGAAACAAGTTTCCCGAGTGTGTTTTTTCTTCCCACAGTGGGTACATTGGCGTGTGTCAAGCTCCTTTTGTCCCGGCTTTGGATGACCACTTCTAGGTACAGGGCGATGTAAAGTGGTTGTCATAGCTGACCCGTCAACATGTGAGCCAGCTAACATGGTTGCTTGCCTATTAGCTTCAGAGCACACCTGTGCATATGCGGCTTGCACACTCGGGAGAGGATCTTCGGCTAGAACTTGACCTCGAATTCTATCCAAATGATGGTCAAGTCCAGCCAAGAAGTCATATAATCGTTCGTTCGAAATTTCCGTTGTGCGGGCAGCAACATCATCTGAACACTTCATTTTGCTTGGTCGCAAGACATCGATTTCTTGCCAAATTAACTGTAATGTACCATAATAATCAGATAAAGACGTACCATTCTGACGAGTTGCGAGTGCCTTACACCGAAGCTCATATAATTTTGATGCGTCTTTACCAATAGAATAGGTCTGAGTAACAGCATCCCACACTTCTTTCGCAGTAGAAAGGCTAAGAAAAATAGCCCTTAAATTTCTGGTCATGGAATTGAGAAGCCAGCACTGAACCATGGCATTTTCTTCTTCCCAGGTGGAATACAAAACATCTGCTTCTGTTGGTGTCGCCTTTGTGCCAGTGATATATCCCCATTTTCCTCTTCCAAGAATATAAAGTTTGACACTACGGGACCAAGAAGAGTAATTGGAACCATCCAATTTATCCGGCGTGATCTGCAATGTCATGTCATTTTGGGTGACAGAACTGGAAGTCGATCCAGAGCTGGCCTTTTTTTCAGAATCACCCATGGGCTTCTTTTTTCTATTTTTCAGACTTCGTCAAGATAGTGAGGTGGCGATGAGTCTGAGAGTTCTGGGGAACAAATATCGATTTGAAGGGTAGAGCTGCTGAAACTGTCAGCAGTTTAGAGAAAGAAAAAAAAATTCACAGAGATCTTGAAGCTCTGATACCATGTGAAAACCAGAGAATGGTTTCAGTTCTCTTCATTCCTTTTCACGTGTTACATAAATAGCTATTAAAGTAATAGCTGTACAATGGAATAGTTTACAAAAAAGAAATAATATTACAGCAGTCTTCATGATGATGTCTTCTCCTTTTATCTGGCAGCATCTTCTTTAACATATGGCATCTTCTTTATCTGACAGCATGTTGATTCCATCATGTTGTTTTCTTCATGGCAGACTAACCACGTGTCAACACTGTCTTCATCAACTCTTGGCATAACTCGAAGCACCATTGTTGCCTGATTCAGCAGGGTCTTGTTGACGGCCATGGCTGTCTCAAGCACTCTTGTCTTTCTTGCTTTCTCTAGGCAGAAGACTTTCCTACCAATCTCCAAAGAAAACTGCTCTGCGTTCTTGATTGGCTCTGTGATTATTTTTTTTTCCTGAAAGAATACTGATAGATTTTATGGTTCTTGGCAAGGCTTTTTTTTCTATTTTCGACCAATCAAATTTAGAAATCTTCGCGTATAACTTCTTGTTTCTGGTCTACTACAACAAATTACTGGCTGTTTTTTTCTGTTCTTAATTGCTCTGTTGAAGATTTCCATTTTCTCCTTCTTAAGATTGAGCTGCTGAAGTTGGAGGTAGCAAAGGCAGGGAAGACACCTGAAGTTGGAGGTACAATCTGTTGCCTGCTTTCATAGGTTTCTTATATTGGACGACATTCTATTTTCCAATTTCACTGAAGTGGCAGCAACGGCAAAGCACATTGTGTACATTAAGGCCTCAGCAGTTGAGTTCGAAAACAAACAAGCTTCGAAGTTAGAACAGAGCAAATCAAATGGATCACTTGACGATTTTGGATTCAGTCTGTTAGCACAAAGGAAAGGAAATACTAAAGACATATTGAAGATAAATTAACAGATTCTCTTTTCATTACACACAGGCTTCCAATAACAATCACACAATTTCTTGAAACCCAAATTGAACTACAGAGAATCGAGACAAGCCAATGCCAGAAATTCGAAAACTATGTAAACAGACCAAATGAGAATTACAAAAGTTTCCTTAAACTAAACAGAAAATCAAGCTTAAAAAGGAAGCAAGTTTTTGTAAGATAAAGTCGAGAAGTTCAAGTTTGTGCTTTTCTATTCCTCTCCATAGTTTTCACAACAGCCAAATAAATTCAGGTGAAAAAAGACTTCTACCATGCACACAGGGCGCCAAAAATGTGTTTTACACTTTCCTTTTCCCTTTTCAATTGTCTGAAGAGGTATTTCCCTTGTGGTTCCTTATACACTCCCACTTCCATGCCCTTGCACACAGGGCGCCGAAAGTATCACTTCCACTTGCTTCATACTCATCACCAGCTCTCTCAGTTTTAATATCTTCTTCTACTTTTAGTTCGTCGGACGGATGAGAAGATTCATCGGAATGTTGTGTGAGTGCAGTCCTTGAACTTTGCAGTGTCTTAAGCGAAGTGCAACCATGTGCTTCAAGAATGTCTAGAAGTACTGGGAGCTCTGGTAAAGATTGAAGCCTCTTGCAATTGGTTAAGCGCAGTATAGACAGCTGAGAAACTTGTTTGATGCTTGCAGGTAAGCTCCTGATCTTGGTTCCACTTAGATCTAAATCTCGTAATGTGGTTAAGCAAATGAGGGAATCATGGATCTCTGATATACCACAATAACTGAGGTTTAGTTCTTCCAAAGACCACAAACCAACAGAGAAGGAAGGCAAGTTTTTAAGTTTCGAACAGCCACCAAACATGAGAGTTTTAAGACATTTTAAATTGTAGATGCTACTCGGGACAAACTTAAGGTTTTTGCACCGATACAGCTCTAATGTTTGAAGCGCAATTAGATTTTCAATCGACGAGGGTAGCTTTTTAACTGCTGTTTCTGATAAACTAAGAAAGTTTAGATGCTCCATAGGCTCCAATATTTTTGGGAAGTATTTAAATTTGAAGCAACGAGTGATAATAAGTCTCTCAAGAGAATTCAACTTACAGATGCTCATTGGGAGGCTCGCAAACCTTCCACAATTTTCCAGTACAATTTTCTTGAGACAAGAGAGATGCTCAATTGACGAGGGCAATACTTTCATTGATGTCTCAGTCAACTCTAACTCGGTCATATTCCTGGGAAGCTCGGAAAACTTGCCAAGAGATGAGCAGCCCCGTAAACT
This sequence comes from Prunus avium, assembly GCF_002207925.1. The sequence continues at coordinate 16,204 of NW_018921756.1, forward strand.
CAAATGACGTAATTTTAGCTTACAACTGCTGCTGGGTAGATTCTTAAGGTCCTTACACCATTCAATATCCAAGAAAGATAATTTTTCATTAGTCCAAACTGATGAAGGCAAATTTTTTATTGCAGTGCTACTTATATCTAAGTATTCAACATTTCCTGGTATCTCTGGAAGAGATTTGAGATTCGAGCAGCCTCCCATGTTAAGATAAGTCAGCTTGTCAAGACTTTGATAACAAGGAATTTGAACCAAACTTGTGCATTCTTCAAGATTTATATATTCAACATTTGGACTCTCAGAGAGATCTGGAACTTCAGTCAGTTTTCTGGAGTAACTAAGATCGATCACTTTTAAATTCCCAAGATTCTGTAACAAATTACAGAGAAATGGCAAGAGTTAACAACTTAACTTGAATAACTTTCCACACCACATTTTGCACTACAACTAAAATTAGCATATATACCTGGCCTTCATTCCAAAGTTGTTCCACATTGCTGTAGGACATTCGAAGCTCGACAAGATTTTTTGGAGAAAATTCTGATGGCAATGATTTCAATTGATATCCCACCCAGCAAAGATAACTAAGAGAATTGGGAAGAGAAACTTCCAAATCCCAGTAATTTCCAAATCTAGAATTGTCAACATGAAGCAATCTTAGATTATACATCTTTTTGAAGTCTGCATGATTCAAGTGTGGCTGTCCAATCTCAGACATGTTAAAGAATATGGCTTGAACCGTTGCAGTTCCCTGACAATCAAATGCAAAGTATAAATATGAACAAAATATATATACAACAAGAATCAATTGTTACATTTATAGGCATCTAACTTGTTTATAACAAAAGAGTTTCTCACGTTTTTCACTAAGAAAGTTAATGAATATGGCTCTTACCGTATTGTTTTTCAACATGTGATAGACATCCTCAGCCATAAACAACCTACTGCGTTTCCCGGGCTCTTCAATACATTGTTCGCGAACAATTTCCCTGCCCATGTCTTGTAGCAAATCATGCATTTCAATGAACATGCTTTCTGAAATTGATATGAGAGACTTATCACTAAGAACTCTAATTGCTCGACGAAAACCACTAGCATCTAGCATTCTTTGTACAATATACTCCGTCTCCACTTTATTAAAACATGCTATATCAAGAAACACCTCCTTCACATTCTCTTCCAATCCATCAAAAGGTCTCAACACCTTCTGGATCTTTTTGCTTAGAACTTCTTTGAATTTGATCAACTCATCTAGCCAATCTTCTTTGCTCTCACAGTGAAGGAATGAGGAACCCAAAATTTGAACACCTAATGGAATGCCTCCAGCATAACCCACCACCATTTCAGCCAACTCTGTATAATCTGTTCTAGGAGCGTTATTTTTGAAAGCATTCAAATGAAAAAGTTGAAGAGCTTCATCGTGTGTTAATGCCTTAACCTTGTATATCTTATCATCTTCAACAGTTTTCTTAAGTAGGCTCCTATCTCTAGTTGTTATAAGGATTCTACTTCCGGGGCCAAACCGAGCATGATCTCCAGCTAGAAGTTCTATTTGGCTTGAGTCATTCACATCATCAAGAACAATGAGGACCTTTGTACGACTTAGCCTCTCTCTAACAAGATCAGATCCTATAGATGGAGTGTCGATATTTAGATTCTCATCATCTAATATCTTCTGAAGAAGTGTATTTCGCAAGTGAATTAGTCCATCTTTTTCTTCTGATTTCACCCTAACATTTGCAAGAAAACAAGCAGCTTCGAATTTAGAAGAGATTCGGTGAAATGTAGCATCAGCAAGAGTGGTCTTGCCAATACCACCCATGCCCCAAATACCAACACTGTAAGCATCTAGCGAATCATCATCAATGCATAATAATGACTCAATTTCCTCGATGCGGTTTTCAATTCCAACCAAGCCCTTTAAATCACTTGATGTTTTGCGGTTCAATTTGCTCAAAACATCTTTGACAACTTTCTTAACTAAATCAGACTCTAGCCTGACACATGAAGCACAACCAATAGTTAGTAACTTAGTAAGTATGCCTGGACTGATATTCTCCTGAATCAAATGGTCAGAAATAGAAATTAATAAAAGTCACAGAGTTAGTTAATTACCCGGTTTTGCTTGAATTATCAAACCCTGATATTTTGGCTGCCTTCCTCAAAGCAACCCTCCACTTGTGCACCTTGTCCATATTGTCCTTGAAACGTTCTTCAAGTTGAGCAAGTGCATCTGCATAACTACCCTGCTGCTTACGTACATGTGATGGTTCGATGTCGTAAAAGATCGGTATAACAAACTGCCCATCTCTTCCCTTGCATTCTAGAATATGCACAAGTTCATCCAGACACCAAGTGGAAGAAGCATAGTTTTTTGAGAAAATGATTATCGAAAGCTTTGATTTCTCTATTGCTTCAAGAAGGGCAGGTGCAATTTCATCTCCTCTCTCGAGATTGTTATCTATGTAGGTCTGAATTTTCTTCCCAAGCAAAGCAGCATGAAGATGGCTGGTGAACGTATAGCGGGTGTCCTCACCTCTGAAACTTAGAAACACATCATACTTTTCATCCATAACCTGAGCAAACCCACCCACAAGTCAAAATATGCGTGCCTGGGCTACCTATGAATATAAATCTAGTTATGTATCCACACAACACATATATTCAAAAGAAAATGAAATTAACAACGTCAAGTAAGCTAAAAATTGTGTGTATATATTCAGAATGAGAGATGCGACACTAGAAAATCTTTCTGCAATAGAAATATAAGAGATTTGGACTACTTACAGTAATTAATAATGAAGTTAGACACTGCTATGGTGTTTTTATTATTGCAGAGAATTCTAGTCAGTGGGATTACCTCCAGGTCAAGAAAGAAGTTGCACCTCAGAAATCAGAATCGAGATAAGCATGACTTAATTACTAGCAAGTGTTGGCCACGTCACTTAAAGAAATAGAAAGCAAAATAGAAAGCAAAATAAATCAAAATCGGAGTTCATAAGCAAAATGAAATGATAAGTAGTCAAAAAGAAAATTGCAATCGTTAGCTTCATTATATACAAAGTATAAGGTACAAGTTTGAGCTGAATAATTTTTCTTAGGATTTGTTTGGGAATACTTGATTAGTCCTTAAGGTTAGGGATGTGGAGCCTAGTTAGTAAAATACGGAACGGAAAAAATACGAATAAAATACATACGTGTTTTATTCGGCAAAATTTTGACAAGATACAACTGAAAAATTCGCCTACTATATAATAATAATTTAAAATATATTATTTTTATTGAATAATATGGGGAAATTACTAGTATAATACATGAATTTTGTCTATATTATTCAAAATTTTATAAAAAACCACATATATTAAATATAAAAAATACGCACATACGTGTATATATATATATATATATATATATATATATGTAAAAGAACTGGTGAAATACAGCATCAGCAAGGGTTGTCTTGCCAATACCACCCATGCCACAAATACCTACACAACAAACACCTGGTGAATCAAAGCATAATAAAAACTCTATTTCCTTAATTTTCCTTTTAATTCCAACCAGGCCCTTTAAATCACTTGACAATTCGCGATTCAATTTGGTCAAAATATCTTCCTCCAAAGCAGCCCTCCAGTTGGCCACCTCATCCATATTGCCCTTAAAACGTTTCTTAAGTTGAAGGCCTTCAAGTGCATAAGTTCCCTGCTGTTTTCGTACATATGTGATGGATCTATGCCACAAAAAATGGATATAATTACCCAAGCACTGTCGGTGGACGAAAATTCGAGAGCATATGGGATAATGGGAGGTGGCAGCACAAACTTTTGGGTTTTGAGTTGGAATTTTTCTAGCTAAAGTGACAATAGGCCCCCCTGTTTATGCGTTTTACGTACAAAGTTGTTCCTTTTATTACTTTTGGTAGGACATCCATTAAACTACAGCCATTCCAACTTCCAGCTGATATCCAAGTCAGGTAAACAATTAATAATACATATTCAATGAAGAAAATTACTTGGCTTAAAACAAGTAAGACGTCCCTCAGCCTGACAAGACAAGGCTTGCAACACTCTAGTAAAATTATCTTGCACGGGCAGATCCTAAAATCAGATGAATGTTTCTAACTACTTGAACTACAAACTCTTTGCTTAATAATCTCAACATCTTGGGCATACAACGGACAAATCCCACATTTTTCCACCTTGTAATCTGAACAGAATTCTTCGAAAACCTCATCTTCTTCGGAGTTAAACTCTTGTATGTCGTAGAATTCAAAAGAGGCCTCAGTAACAAGTTTGTAAAATGCAGGGGGTCTTCGAGCACCCCCTTCAACTTCGAAGATGTCATACCACCACACAAGCACCTCATGAGAATCTTCTAAAGTGCTTCCATGCGAACACGGATTATACAAAGAATGGTTGATTTCATGGCTTTCACCATTACTTGTTTTGAAGTTGTACCTGCACCCAAACTCCATTTCCCATTTAGCATCTTCGGTGTTCAATGCAATAACAAGAGATAGAGCGAAACCCAAGAAATCTGTGCTAAACCAATCAGGACGAAGCTCAATCTTTATTGAAGATCCCTCACTTTGATGGCTGAACCAATTTGGAATTTCATACCCCGAACATGTAATGAAAATTGAAGATCTGCCAAAATCTTCCTGTACCATGGTTGGATATCATAGTTATTAAACTCGTTAAAAAAATAGTAGATGCTTCAACAGAAGTGAGTGAGACATTCAGAGTGTGTGCGTGAGCAAGAAAGAAAGAAAGAAAGAAAGAGATATAGAGACCTGAATCATATCCTCTCGATCAAATTCATCTTCTGAATCAGTATCATTATAGGAATCATCTAAATCTTCTAAAAAACGCGCTAATTCAATTTGTTCTTCTTTAAACTTTGAAGACGCAGTTGCCATTCGCATAATACTGAGCTGTGCATTAGCCATTATGTTGCTTTGTGAATTCTGATCCAACTTTGGGCAACTAGAAAAATTATGTATCTCATGACGCCCTGGAAAAAATATATATTCGTCCCAACGTTGTGCGAGTGCAGTGCTTGAACTTGATGAGACTGTCTTCAGTGACGTGCAACCTTGTGCTTCAAGACGTTGCAGAAATGGGGGAAGCTCTGGTAAAGATTCTACGCTCTTGCAATCGATTAGGCGTAGGCGAGACAGCTGAGCAGCTTGTTTGATGCTTGCAGGTATGCTCTTAATTTTGGTCTCTCTCATATTTAACCCTCGTAATGAGGTTAAGCAAACGAGGCCATCAGGGATTTCTAGGATACTGCACTTCCTGAGGTATAGGTCTTCCAAAGAAAGCAATCCGACTGAGTCTACTGAGACAGGAGGCAATTTCTTCAATTTCGAACAGCCATCAAAATTGAGAAATTGAAGAGTGCTTAAATTGTAGATGACGTTCGGGACAACCTCAAGCTTCTTACACTCATGGAGATCTAATCCTTGAAGCCTAATTAGGTTTCCAATCGACGAGGGTAGCTCCTTAATTGATGTACATGATAAAATAAGAAGCTTCAGATGTTCCATAGGCTCCAAGACTTCTGGGAAGTACTGAAAGTTAGAGCAAAAACTGAGATTAAGTCTCTCAAGAGATTTCAACTTGCAAATGTTTGTTGGCAGACTCACAAGACTTTTGCAAGAGGACAGATTAATTTCAGTGAGACCAAAGAGGCACTCGATTGATGAGGGCAACACTTTTATTGCTGTCTCACTCAAATCTAGCACTCTTGTATACATGGGAAGCTCTGAAAACTCGCGAAGAGATTGGCAGCCGTGTAGACTAAAAGTACCGGAGACATTCAGGTTACAACTGCTGCTTGGAAGCTTCTCAAGGTCTCTACAATAACTAATATTAAAGTCAGAAATTTTTTTGTGAGACCAAACTGATGAAGGCAATTCCTTTATTGATGTATCAGATAAATCTAAGAATTTAACATTGCGTGGCATCTCTGGAAGAGTCTTGATATTTATGCATTGCCCAAGTCCAAGATAAGTAAGGTTGTCAAGATCTTGAAAGTACGAAGGAATTTCAACCAAACTTAAACAGCAACCCAGATCTATACGCTCAATTTTTAGGCTCCGAGAGAGATTTGGTACTTCAGTTAGATGAAAGGAGGAACAAAGACTGATCACTTTTAAGTTGATAAGATTCTGTAACAAATAAAATAGAAATGACAAGAATTAATAGCTTATAGCTTGCAGATTATTACTTTCTATGCCACATGTCATACAAGAACTAAAATAATCATATATACCTGGTCTTCAGTCCAAAGTTGCGCCCCAACTTGGCTGGACGGCAGATGAAGCTCAACAAGATTTACAGGAGAAAATTTTGATGGCAAAGATTTCAAAGGATATTCGTGCCAGTGAAGATAACTAAGAGAATTGGGAAGATCAAGAGAATCCATTACTGTGCTCCTCTCGGAAAACTTAGAATGCCCGACACGTAGCCATCTCAGTTGACACATCTTTTCGAAGGTTGCATGATTCAAGTGTAGCTTTTCAATCTTAGACCAGTTAAAGGATATGGCTGGAACAGTTGCAGTTATCTAATAATCGAGAGCAAAGTATAAAGGTGAACTAATATACAATATGTTTAATCAAAATTATATTTGTAACTTGTTTATTGTAAATGTGAATATAACATGAACTACGTACCTGGTTATTTGTCAATACTTGATAGACATCCTCTGCACTGAACAACCTATTGCGTCTTCCGGGTTCTTCAATACATTGTTCGCGAACAATTGCCCTACCCATTTCTTGCACCAAATCATGCATCTCTATAGAATTGCGTTTTGAAATTGATATGAGAGACCTATCAATGAGAACTTTGATTCCGACTTCCCCACAGAAACGACGACTATCTAATAACACTTTTACATCATTCATGTTATCGCCTTTATGAAAACATGCTATATCAAGAAATATCTCCTTCTCATTTTCTTCTAATCCATTGTAACTTAGTCTCAACACTTTCTTGATTTCTTCGCTTGGAAATCGTTTCAATTTGTTCCATTGATCTTCCCACTCTTGTTTACTCTTGCAACGAAGGAATGAGGACCCCATAACTTTAAGAGCTAATGGAATGCCTTTAACATATTTTGCCACCTCTATTGACAACTCAGTATAATCCGTTGTTGGAGACTTATTTTTGAATGCATGCCAATGGAAGAGCTGAAGAGCTTCATTGAATCTTAATGCCTCAACCTCGTATATCCTATCAACTTTTTCCTCAAGTAGGCCCTTGTCTCTAGCAGTTATAATGATTACACTTCCGTCGACAAACCGATCATGGTCACCAACAAGAACTTCTAGTTGGCTTGAAGCATTCACATCATCAAGAACAATGAGCGCCTTCGTACGACTGAGCCTATGTCGAATAATAGGTGATATAGACGGAGTTTGGATATTTAGATCTTTTTCCTTTAATATCTCACAAAGAAGTTTATTACGCAAGTGGTATATTCCATCTCTTTCTTCTGAGTTCTCCCTCACATTTTTAAGAAAACACGAAGCTTCAAATTTAGAAGAGAGTCGGTGAAATACAGCATCAGCAAGGGTGGTCTTGCCAATACCGCCCATGCCCCAAATACCTACACAGCAAACACCTGGTGAATCTAACCATAATAACGACTCTATGAACTCAATTTTCTTTTCAATTCCAACCAGACCCCTTAAATCACTTGACGATTCACGATTCAATTTGGTCAAAACATCTTGGACAACTTTCTCAACAAAATCGGCTTCTGTCCTGGCAAATATCATTATGAAAGCCAAACAATAGTAAGTATGAATCAAATTATCACAAATAGAAATTGATTCAAGTTAGAGAGTTGGCTACCCTGTTTTCCTTGAATAATGAAACCCAGACATATTGGCTGCTTCCTTCAAAGCATCCCTCCAGTTAACCACCTCATCCCTACTGGCCTTGAAACGTTTTTCAAGTTCATCAAGTGCAAGTGCATAAGTTCCCTGCTGATTTCGTAGATCTGATGGATCTATGCGATAAAAAATGGGTATAACAATCTGTCCATGGCTTTTCTTGCATCCAAGTATATGCACAAGTTCTTTCAAACACCAAGTGGAAGAAGCATAGTCTTTTGAGAAAATTACTAGTGCAATTTTCGATTTCTTGATTGCTTCTAGAAGGGCAGGTCCAATGTCGTCTCCCTTCTCCAGTTTGTAATCCATGTAGGTCTCAATTTTCTTCCCAAGTAAAGCCTTGTGAAGATAGCTGGTAAAACCATCGCGGGTGTCCTCACCTCTGAAGCTAATAAACACATCATACTTTTCTTGAAGAGGGGGGATATCAGTATCAACAGCAGCAACAGAAGAAGGGGAAGAAGAAGAAGCAGATGTTAATGATCTGAAGTACACGTAGAACAGAGTCATGATGAGTATGATGATTGTGATGAAAACTTGAAAGAACTCAATGGATTCCATATCTGTTTCTCTGAATGCAAATCTGATATTGTAGATGATGGATGGGTTTAATTAAGCAGTTCAGAAAGAAAGAGAATAGAAAGCAGTTGCTTTGCAAAAACAATTGCTACAAAACGATCCAGGAAAAAGACAAGTGAAATAATTAGGCAAGCACTGTCGGTGGACAAAAATTCAAGCATTCATACACTGAAGAAAGAATGGGAGTGGCAGCACAATGGACCCCCCTACACGCTTTACGAACAAACTTCTGCTTTTGAAGATAAAGAAAGATAGAAAGCAGTTTGTGAGTATTTAGATATAGAAGAAAGAGAATCTGATATTGCCAATTAAGCAAGGGAGAGAGAGAGAGAGAGAAAGAGAGAGAGAGAGAAAGAAATAAGTTGCCACTGCCAGCTTGAGTTGTTTAGGAAGAAAGAGAATTGAAAGCAGTTGCTTGCAGCTAGATCAGAATTTTAGTTTAGCAATTGTACAAAGCTCGAAAACGATTCAGGAAAATAATCAGAGATGGAAAAAGAGAAGAGGAATAATTTACTCAAGCACTGAAGAAAGAAAAGGGCATATGGGATAATGGCTGGGAGTGGCAGCACCAACTTTTGCTTTTGAGTAGGATTTTTTCTTGAGTTCAAATTCTAGCTGAGGTGACAATAGGCCCCCCTGTTTATGCGTTTTACGTACGAAGTTGTTCCTTTTATTACTTTTGGTACAAGACAATATGAGGGAGAATTTGACAAGAGACGAGACCATGTTGCGGGGAGACTAATTAATTGCTAAGTATAATTAAGAAGGATTAAGCAAGAGAGAGAGAGAGAGAGTGAGAGAGAGTAGTTTAGTCATTCACCGAATAGAATCGTTAATGAAAAAGCTGAAAGAAACATAATAAAGTTTAAAAAATTATTAAAACCAACGAAAAATCGAAAAATGAAACATCAAATTATGGAAATTTCTAAGCATTGGGCTTTGTCTCCCAAACTTCTTCGTCTCAATCATTGGGTTTTGTTTGGAAGTTAGACTGAAAATCCAAGTTGGATTCAAAGAAGGGAAACCTTTGTTTATGGGTCGGGTCGGGTCCAATGACTGATGGTGAAAGGTGTTGTGAGACGTGGCAAAAAATCCTAACCCACACCCATCTGGCAACAACCGGCACACTCCGTCACTTTCATTCATCACTCCGAAACGACGGCGTATCACAGCTCATTCTCATGGTGCCGTACTTAAACTCCAGACCATCTCCTTCGTCTTCTTCTTCGTCTTCTTCTTCTTCTTCCATCTCCGCCAGTGCTGGTTCCCCAGTTTGATATATTGAAGAAACAGTGTAAAGAGATAGATTTAACAAATGTACAAGGAAATCGGATTTGTTCCATGGTTGCAGCAATGCCGCCGATAACTTTGCAAGTAAAGTATATTAGATATTTATTAACTTTATTTATGCCTTTTTTTCTCCATGGTTGCAGTAATGACGTCGTAATTGAATCGATTCTATTAGGCTTTCGGTTAACTTATCTGAGGCTTTTGATTTACAAAACCAATGCCCTAAATGTTGCAGCTGCTGATGTGAAAGCATATTTGTTGACTGCTACTAGTGGAGGCTTCAACCAACAAAGAAGACGGGTGAGTTTCTTGATTGAGCTGGAGCTGCAGATTAATCCAGTCGAATCCCGTCTTAGTTTTCTTCCATTTGAGGTCTAACTTATCGTTCTAATAATATCTTCATTTAAGGCTTAAAAGAAATTTAAAGAAGATCGTGGTTATGCATTCAGATTCCAAATCGCTTCTTTATTATTCTAAATGTGGATTGGTATTTTGTTCAGGCATCTGGTTATAAGTAGATCCTGTATAAGATTTGTTGATAGGACTTTGTAACTTTTTCATTCCATGAGTGATGAGACTGGTTTGTAATCATGCATGTTTTTTCTGCTGATTCAGCATCTGATGCTTCCTTTCTTGATTCTGTTACAGATAACTGATGCTGTTCTTGCAGCTTATATCTTAAGCTGGACCAGAAATCATTTTGGAAGGATTCCAGGTCAGTTTCACCATATCGCAGTTTAAAAACTACTGTCAAGGTCAATGTAAGCAAAACAGTCAGTGGATTAATATTGTTATTCGGGTATTTGGTGCAGCAACTTTGACGAAATCTTTGATGTAGACTGGTTTATATAATCTCTATCAAAAGATGTTGAAATCATTAAACAGCTTCCAACAAAGAGAGGAAAACCAATGAGTCCATATACCATGCGTGTCCCAAGGAAGTGCAATGCAAAATGCTACCAGAATCGTTGAGTGCCTGTTCTTAATAAAAAGCATGTACGTGTCTTTCAGGAGAACCTACCACATATTTGTAAAGAATTCGTTAATTATCATATGCTGGTGCATATAACCGAGGAAGAAAAAATTCTGGTGCTTGAATTAGTGCCTTTTCAGGTTATATAGAATTTACAGTTGTTTGTTATGCTTTCTAATGTGCAGGCTGTTCAGCTCACAAAGTTTGATTACAGGCTTTCAAATAAGTTGGATTCAAATTTACAAAAGCTTAGGTGTAGAGAAAATTTTCATGCCTTGAAGTTTACTGACCTTATTAATGAAATGGGGAAAACGTTGGTTGACAGAATGAGGATGAAAAGCAAGCATTTCATTGCCCTGCATTTGAGGTAAATTGCAAAAAAAATTAGCTGCTTGAGTTTTTTTTTTTTCCTACTGTACATACTAATATACTGTGAGCAAGTTATGCCTTCAACATAATACTTGCTTGTGCAAATAATTTCTTTGTAGAGTTAATGTGTGTTTTGTCTTGAAAAATGATTGAATTTTGTTTTCTTTAGCATGCTATATGTATGGGTGGGTTGTACAGCACAAAAACCTCTATTTTGGTTGTTTTGATAGGTGGAATAGGTTTTGTGCTAGAGTTTTCCAAATTCTTTTGGACTCCATAGGAAAAAGTTTCTGATATTGGTAGACCATGTTATAGGTTTGAGCCTGATATGCTGGCATTTTCTGGATGTGATTTTGGTGGAGGAGAAAAAGAAAGGAAAGAACTTGGGAAAATTCGGAAAAGGTGGAGAAGTTTACATGTAAGGCTTCACCGATGTCTTGAATGATGTCATTCAATAGTGACCTGTTTTATATAATTTGTATCTCTGCATTATAACTACATTTGATATTTGGGGTTATATTGCATGCAGGCAAGCAACCCTGACAAGGTAAGAAGACATGGCAGATGCCCGCTAACTCCAGAGGAAGTTGGCCTTATGCTTAGAGCACTGGGTTTTGGAAGTGATATTCACTTGTATGTGGCATCGGGTGAAGTATACAGAGGGGAAAAGACGATGGCACCACTGAAGAAGCTTTTCCCAAACTTCCATTCAAAAGAGACTGTAGCAAGTAAAGAGGAGTTGACACCATTTTCATCCTTCTCTTCTCGAATGGCTGCACTTGACTTTATTGTTTGCAATGAAAGTGATGTTTTCATCGCCAACAACAATGGCAATATGGCTAGAATGTTAGCTGGTCAAAGGTAGTAAAACTTGAGTTCAAGGATACATTTCTGTCTTCTGGTGGAAGGGTTTGATTTGATCATGTTTTGGTTTATAACTAGTTTGTTTACTGATGCAGGAGATACTTTGGTCATAAACCAACAATCCGTCTAAATGCTAAGAAACTGTCTCCGTTGTTCATGAATCGTAATAACATGACGTGGGAAGAATTTGCCTCCAAGCTTCAAACTAATGAAATTGGATTCATGGGAGAACTAAATGAGATAAAGCCTGGCAGGGGTGAGTTCAAAGAAAACCCAGCAGCCTGCATATGTAGTGCATCTAGCACAAAGTCCATCGAAGTTCCAATTCCTCAAAATGAAAGTTATGACAGCCAGAACATACATAAGGAGGATGACACGAACAAGGACAGTGGTTACGTGACAGACGAGCAAATAACTGAGGATGAGCAGGATTGGTCTGAGATTGATTATACGGAAATGAATATAAATCATTCTCAGGGTAAAGTGCTGCCTAGTGTAAGAGTTTCATATCCAGGTCTTCTACTTAAACCTGACGAACCAGAACTCGAAGAGGTCTCTTCAGACTAGACCATATTAATTAGGAGAAGACTAGACTGGATCTCTACCTCCGCGAGTTAGCTTATTTGTCCAAACGAATTCATCACCAAAATTCTTTGCTGGTTTGTTGATAGGTTACTTGTGCGCGCAAGATTGATTTTGTTACACTTTAAGGTAGTAATAACAAGGACGCACAATGTACATAGAAGGCCTCTGTAGCAGCAGCATCGGCATTGGAATAACAGAATGGAGTCGTAATATAGAGTCATATTCAGATTTTGAAACTTGTAAATGAAGCTACTGGAACATCTTTTCCTGTTTTTTTTGTTTTTCATTTTCTCTGATGATTCTTGCCGTAAGGCAGGAATGTTTATATGTTTATTTTTCAGGTCGAAAGAGTGTTTATATGATCCTTGCTCTTCTTCTGTACCTTTTTATTTTATTTTAATTTTTTAAGTACGTGTTCTATGATAGGCATTGAACCCAACGATGGCCCTGCTTTCTTCATGTCCCTCCAAAATTTTAATCTTTTGTAATTGCTTTATGGTGACGTTGATAGAAAAACGTATTTGATTTAAGAAATGCAAACTGAAGAAATCCAATTTGTGCAAAATTTAATAATGTTGACTTTTAACAATTTAAAACTTGAATTCAATGAAGAAATTTACATGGCTTACATGGGCGTGACAAACTAAACAGCATGCTCAGCCAAAAAGCTTGCCGATGGAGAGGGTGAAGGGTTAAAACAAGAAAGACATCCCTAATCCTAACAAACTCAAAAGCATCCTCAGCCACAAGTCCTGCAAACAGCTCAAATAAAATGAAAATTTGAATTTAGGGATATCGGCTTGATCTACAAAGCCCTCTGCTTTATCATCTCAGCATCTTTCCCATACAACAGACATATCCCACACTTTTCCACCTTCACCTTCTCCCCCCACCGGAAATTTGAATAGTTTGTTGCCATAAGAAGCCATGAAGTCAACTTTGACCGCAGTAAAACGGTTGGAAAACGCAGTGGGGCTTCGAGCTTCCTCTACAACTTCTTCAGAGACATTATTATACCAACGGTACGCAGTGCGGCTTCGACACCAGTTGTGCTAAAATATGAATATGGGTTTGAATATGTTAGGTTCTTATTTTATTCTTCTCCATAAAAAGGTATATATAAGAGTTCACATGAGTCCTTTACAAGGAATTAGATCTAGTAAAGGATTAGGAAAATATCTCCTAATTATACAATGATTTGACAACTATATAAAATAGGAAAGTAAATCCCTTAATTAACCAAAGGAAATAAATCTATAAAATAGGAAAGTAAATCCCCTAATTAATCAAGGAAATAAATCTCCTTGATTAATTAGGAGACTCACTTCAACACTCCTCCTCAAGTTGGTGCATATACGTCACAAATGCCCAACTTGGTAAGTGAGTCAAGAAATTCGTAGCACCCAAGTCGATAATCCATGCAATTCAGGCAGAGTCTTTGGCGACCGGTCGTTTGCTTCGGGCGATCGGTCGTTTGCTTCGGGCGACCGGTCGTTTGCTTCGGGGCTACCGGTCGTTTTCTTCGGGCGACCGGTCGCTTACTTAGGGCGATCGGTCGTTTTGAGTCTGCAATAAAAGAAGTAAAAAGTGATATGAGAATGTGAGGGATTTTGATTGGAGGAATTGATTTGAGGAATTTGATGTAGGAATTGGATTTGAGAGGTATGTGTATAAGATTTGAGGATGATATGATATGATTTGATATGATATGATTTGATTTGATTATGAGAAATTTGAGATAAGGCATTTGAGGACTTTAGATTTGAGGGATTTGATTTGAGTATGAGAAATTTGAGATTTGAGTATGAGAAATTTGAGATAAGGCATTTGAGGACTTTAGATTTGAGGGATTTGATTTGAGTATGAGAAATTTGAGATTTGAGTATGAGAAATTTGAGATAAGGCATTTGAGGACTTTAGATTTGAGGGATGAGGGATACGATACGAGGAATGTAAAGAACACAGAAACCCTGTGAATTCGGTTAAAGGACACAGAAACCCTGTGAACACGGCTAAAGGACACAAAAACCCTGTGAACACGGCTAAAGGACACAGAAACCCTGTGAACACGGCTAAGAACACAGAAACCCTGTGAATTCGGTTAAAGGACACAGAAACCCTGTGAACACGGCTAAAGGACACA
>NW_018921756.1:33045-89801 GCF_002207925.1 Prunus avium
GCTGACGGCTTCTCTTCCCCTATCTTTTTCCTTTTTTTTTTCCTTTTTTTTTTTCTCTCTTTCTTGTTTTTGGACTTAAATGCCCTTCAACAAATAACAATAGTTAACCTAATTTGACAGAAATTGGAGATTGGACTTGAATTGTTTAAATTGAAAACCACGGGCAAAAATGATCAAATTGAAACCACAGGGACTTTAGTGGTAAAAATTGTAAACCGCAGGACCAAAAGTGACATTTTGCCAATAAAGAATACAGCCGCCAGGGGTTAGGAAACGGCAAGAATCTTTGGTCTTTATTTATGAAAGTTCCATCTTTACCCCAAAAAATAAAAGGGGGCAAGAAATATATTATTAATATTGAAATTGAAACAGCCTACAGCTTGCGTTAAAGGCTACAGTTTTTTTTTTTTTTTTTTGGGGTCGAAAAAGGCTACAGTTCGCTTTTTATTAATATTGAAACTAAAAGCTACGGCTTGCGTTTTCTATTTTTCAAAACACTCAGGTGAAACGACGTCATTTCATTTAAACCTAAAATAATAAAAACCAAGCAAGTCTTCTTCATCGCAGAGTCATCTTCCTCGCAGCCATTTTGCAGACTCACCTGTGCAATCTCTTCCGGTTCAGAATTGTCCAGATCTGGCGCCGCCTCGCTACGCCTTGCAACGCCTCCTCACGCCTTCCCCGTGCTAAACGTGCAACTCGTGAAACAGCCGACCGCCTCAGGCGATTCCCTGCACCTCGCTCCGACGCGCGCGAAGGCATGCCTTTGAAAACACTGATATGGACATCATAGTTATAAAACTCATGAAAAAAAGAGCAACTTCTTCAACAGGAGAGAGAGAGAGACCTTAATTTTGTCTTCTTTAAACTTTGATGATGCAATTGCCATTCGCATAATTCTGAGTTGTGCCTTAGCCATTATGTTGTTTCGTGTATTCTGATCCAACCTTGGGCAATTAGAAAATATACCTTTCTCATGAAGCAATCGAGAAAATATATATTCTTCCCAACGTCCGAGTGCAGTGCTTAATCTTGACACTATCTTCAGTGACGTGAAACCAAATACTTCAAGACATCGCAAGAATGGGAGGAGCTCTGGTAAAGATTCAAGGCTCTTGCAATTGATGAGGCACAGGTGAGACAGCTGAGCAAGTTGTTGTTCGATGCTTAAATCTAAGATGGCCCGACTCAGAACTAACCGTTCTAATACGGTTAAGTGAAAGAAGTAATCAAAGACAACCTCAAGGTTCTTGCAGCTGTGGAGATCTAATTTTCGAAGCGCAACTAGACTTCCAATTGATGGGGGTGGCGGTAGCTCTCTAACCGATGTATCTGATAAATTTAGAGACTCTAGATGTTCCATAACCTCTGAGATTTCTGGGAAGTTTTGAAAGTTAGAGCAACCACTGAGATCAAGGCTCTCTGTTGGGAGACTCACAAGGTTTTTGCAATCGACCAGTTTAATTGTAGTTGTATTCTTGGGAAGCTCCCAACACTCCCAAAGAGATTCGCAGCCCTCTAGACTAAGAGAGAGTTTCAGCTTACAACTATTGCTTGGAAGCCTCTTAAGGTGTTTACAAAATATAATATTTAAGTGAGATATTTTTTCGTGAGACCAAACTGATGAAGGCAATTCCTCTATTGCTGTCCCAGACAAATCTAAGAATTCAAGATTGCATGGCATATCGGGAAGATTTTTGAGATTTGTACAGCCCCCAAGCTTGAGATAAGTAAGCTTGCCAAGATGTTGAAAATACGAAGGAATTTCAACCAAACTTTCACAGCCACTCAGATCTATATGCTCAATTTCTAGACTCTCAGAGAGATCTGGGACTTCAGTTAGATGTTTGCAGCCTTCAAGATTGATCAATTTCAAATTCACAGGATTCTGTAACAAATTAAACAAGAATTAATAACTTAGTTTGCAGATTATTACTTACTTTCTAGGCCACATGTTATAAAAGAACTAAAATAAGCATATATAATATACCTGGTCTTCATTCCAAAGTTGCCCCCCAACTTCGCTGTTCGACATTTTAAGGACAAGAAGATTTTGGGCAGAAAATTTTGATGGCAAAGATTTCAAAGGATATTTGTACCAGTCAAGATATCTAAGAGAATTGGGAAAATCAAGAGAAACAATTAATGGGTACTTGAGACTTGAAATGCCCAGCAGAAGAGAAACAATTAATGGGTACTTGAGACTTGAAATGCCCAGCAGAAGAGAAACAATTAATGGGTACTTGAGACTTGAAATGCCCAGCAGAAGAGAAACAATTAATGGGTACTTGAGACTTGAAATGCCCAGCAGAAGAGAAACAATTAATGGGTACTTGAGACTTGAAATGCCCAGCAGAAGAGAAACAATTAATGGGTACTTGAGACTTGAAATGCCCAGCAGAAGAGAAACAATTAATGGGTACTTGAGACTTGAAATGCCCAGCAGAAGAGAAACAATTAATGGGTACTTGAGACTTGAAATGCCCAGCAGAAGAGAAACAATTAATGGGTACTTGAGACTTGAAATGCCCGGTAGAAGATGATAATAACCGACTCGTAGCCATCTCAGTTGATACATTTTTTCGAAGTTTGCATCTTTCAAGCGTAGCCTTTCAATCTCAAACCAGTCAAGGGATATGGCTTGAACATGTCCATCTCTCTGACAATCAAGAGCAAAATATAAATGTAAATATAATATACAAAAAAAGTTTAATCAAAATTACATTTGTAGGAATAATCTGACTTGTTTATTGTAAATGTGAATAATTAAACTACCTGGTTATTTGTCAATACTTGATAGATATACTTTGCAATGTACAACCTACTGCGTTCTTCTCGAGCAATTGCTCTACCCATTTCTTGCATCAAATCATGCATCTCTATGTTGTTCCATTTGGAAATTGATATGAGAGACCTATCAATAAGATCATCGATTCCCGCTTTCCCCTGGAAATCACAACCATCTAAACATTCTTCTACATAATTCCTCCTACGACCTTTGTGAAAACATGCTATATCAAGAAATATCTGCTTCTCATGTTTTCCTAATCCTTTGTAACTTATTCTCAACGCTTGATCGATTTCTTCATTTGGAAATTTTTTCACTTTTTTCCATTCAACTTCCCACTATTGTTTGCTCTTGCGACAACAGAATGAGGACCCCATAACTATAAGAGCTAATGGATTGCCCTTAACATAATCCACCACCTCTCTTGACAACTCAGTGTAATCTGTTGTTGGAGACTTATTTCCAAAAGCATGCGAATGAAAGAGCTGAAGAGCTTCATCATAACCTAATCCCTCAACGTTGAATATCTTCGCATGGTCAACTTTTTGTTCAAGCAGGCCTTTATGTCTTGATGTTATAATGATTCGACTTCCTTGGCAAAACCGATCACGATCACCAACAAGAAATCCTAGTTGTTTTCGAGCATTCACATCATCAAGAACAATGAGCGCCTTTGTACGCCTGAGCCTATCTTGAATATGACGTGGCATAGACGGAGTTTTGATATTTACATCTTTATCCTTTAATAATTCACGAACAAGTGTATTTCGCAAGTCATTTAGTCCATTCGTTTGTTCTGAGTTCTCCCTGACATTTGCAAGAAAACAAGAAGCTTCAAATTTAGAGGACTGCCTGTGAAATACAGCATCAGCAAGGGTGGTCTTGCCAATACCACCCATGCCCCAAATACCTACACAGCAAACACCTGGTGAATCAAAGCATAATAAAGACTCAATTTGCTCAATTTTTGTTTCAATTCCAACCAGATCCATTGAATAACTTGACGATTCGCGAATCAATTTGGTCTTAACATCTAGGACAACTTTCTCAACAAAATCGGCCTCTGTCCTGGCAAATATAATTATGAAAGACAAACAATAGTAAGTATGTATCAATATCAAATGATAACAAGTAGAAATTGATACAAGCTAGAGATTTAGCATACCCTGTTTTTCTTGAATCATGAAACCCAGAAATATTGGCTGCTTCCTCCAAAGCAGTCCTCCAGTTGGCCACCTCATTCGTGGGACGATCTTCAAGTGCATAAGTTCCCTTTTGTTTTCGTACATCTGATGGATCTATGCGATAAAAAATCGGTATAACAACCTGTCCATGGCTTTTCCTGCGTCCAAGTATATGCACAAGTTCTTTCAAACACCAAGTGGAAGAAGCATAGTCTTTTGAGAAAATGACTAGTGCAATTTTCGATCTCTCGATTGCTTTTAGAAGGGCAGGAGCAATTTCATCTCCTCTCTCGAGCCTGTTATCCATGTAGGTGTCAATGTTCTTCCGAAGTAAAGCCTTGTGAAGATGGCTGGTAAAAGTATCGCGTGTGTCCTCACCTCTGAAACTAAGAAACACATCGTACTTTTCTTGAAGAGGAGCAGGAAAAGGAAGAGAAGAAGAAGAAGATGAATTCATATCCGTATCCAAAACCTGCAAACTTACAAGTCAAAACATGAATGCATATACATGAATCTGGGCTAGCTCCTCCAAATAGGATGTATATATTGAGAAAGAGAAATGAGGGAAAAAAATTCTCCAAATAGGATGTATTGATTTGTTGTTTAGAAAGAAAGATAGAAAGCAGGGGTTTCTTAGAAAGCAGTTGAGTGCAGAGACTAATTAAGTTGACTTGACATACACAAAGCTACAACATGGATCCAGGAAAATAATCAGAGATGGAAAAACGAGAAGTGAAATAATAGCAAAGCAGTGTCGGTGGACAAAAATTCAAAGCATTATTCACACCACTAAAGAAAGAAAAGGGCACATGGGAGTGGCAGCACAATGGGCCCCCTCTTTACGCGCTTTACAAAGATTTGTGGATTTTTGTTGAAGTGACAACACGTTACACAATAGGCCTACCAATTTACACGTTTTAAGTACAAAGTTCTGCTTTTGTATTTTCTTCTCGGGCTTCTTTTTTAATTTTAAATTTTGTCTTATTAATCACCGAAAGTTTACGGTGTATTCAGTCCAGTGGAAGAGTCATGAATTCTATTGAGGGGTACTTTTAAATAGCTTTATAATTATAATAAATTTAGTTTTTATAAGAAAATATATTCATCATAATCACAAATTTAATATCTTAAGTATAACCCAAATTTTACAAACTTAAAAATAATGAAAGAGTGTCAAAAGTTGATTTTAGATAAAATGAGAAAATCAAATAAAATCCATGGTACACATATAAATGACATATGAAGACATGAAAATAAATATAGATCATATTCATATTCTTCATTGTAGATAATTCACATTTGCGAGAAGAGTCAACAGTAAGTACAGCTATAAAACAATCTATAAAACAACTTGGATAACATATATAACTATAAGGTTTCCAAAATATTGATAAGGGTCAAGTGACCCTTGTGCGCAGGGACGGACCCAGGAATTGCAAATCGGGTGGGCTAAATTTACCTTAAGTACAAATGTATTAAGAAAATTTACCTTGAGTTTTAGGCTTGAACAATAAATTTTAGGAACTAAAAACTAAAGATAACCCACATAGGTGGCTAAATTTTTTTGGGGTAAATTATAAGCCCTTGTTTGTTATATTTTTATTTTATATAATCACTTTTTTCAGTATATTTTCTTCATCGTAATTAGAACTTTTTGTTATTATACGACATTTGAAACAGAGAAAATATTGGAATTATTAATAATATTGTTGAAATATTTGGAAGGGATTGAAGGGAAATAAAGAAAGAAAAAAAAAAAAAGATATTTATAAGGAATTGAAGTTAAAAAAGAAAGTAATAATAAAATAAAAACATCCCATTTTGGGGCAGTGCACCTGACAAAATACATCCCTCCCTCTCTTTTTTTATTATATTTTGTTTTCTCGTCTCTCTCCTTTTTAATCTCTCCCTCTCTTTTTTTATTCTTTTTTCCTCTTTCTCTCTCTCGACCTCTCCCCCTTTCCTTATTCTTTTTCATTCTTCATCTCTTCTTTTGTTCTTTCTTCTCTCTCCGTCTGCTCCATCTCTTTGTTCTTTCTTATGGCAGCGAGACTAAATGTTAATTTAAGCTCAGAAAAACTAAAAGCCCCCGGGCTGTGGCCCAGGTTAGCATGTACTAAGGTCCATGCCTGCTTGTGCGCCTTAATTGGCAATGATTCAGTCTATACCTTTGATGAATTTTAATGACTTCAATGAAATTAAAAAGTTGAGGTATCTAATTTAGATTTTTAAAAGCATCCGCAATAGGCTCCTTAAATCACATTCTTAGACAAATTTTGTGGATGAATTGGAAAAATACAACTCCAATAATGCTCCCTATCCAGCTCCTACAATAGAGAGACTTCTAGCAACTAAAAAATATGAAGAGAGAAAACGGACTCTTAGTGACTCCTTATAATTTAATGCTACTTTGTTGTATGCATATTTTGAATTTTGAATTAATTTATTTATTTAATAATTATAAAAATAAACTAATAATTATAGTATTTATGATTCTCTAAAATAGTTATCATCATTATGTCTAAGGTATAAATTTGATAAGCTGGATAATTTGTCATAGGATTTGTTTGGGAATACTTGATTTGTTTAGAAGCATTTTTTAAGAAGCGCAATAAAGTACGTGAGACGTGGCAAAGATCCTAGTCCAATTTAGAGAATGACACATCAATTCCTCAACGTGATCAACTGCCACTAGAGCATGAACCAGCTCCTGCTCTTGCGTCACCACCACTAGTCTCTATGCACGCACACATGAATTCCTCAATGTAAACTAGCTCCTGTTGGCTTTGCAAACTAAGCTTGAGTTGAAATAGTCCCACATTGAAAAAAGAGTTCCTTTGAACTCCTTAGAGCATCTCCAAGGGAAGACACAAATGAGTAGGCAAATCTCATTTAAATTGTTACATCAGCATTTTCATGCTCTAAGGCAATGGGTAGGCAAAATATACATATTCTCTCAAATAAGGCAAAATTGCCTACTTCAAAGTAAAGAGGTATATTGGGCAACACTTACTTTTTATAATAAAATATCATATCCACTCTCTCACCTATTTTCTATAAAATATAATAGTAAATGTAAAAGATAAAAATAAATAATATAATAATAGTTTGTAGACTTGCATTGCCTAATCCCTTGAAGTGACCAACTTTTTTCATAAGGCAAATGGGTAGGCAAGATGCCACCTGGGTTGTTATAGTACAATTTGCCTATTTCATTTGCATACTCTCTTGGAGATGCTCTTATACGACATAGTCTTGTAGGTAGATTAGTTTAAGGAAATTTTTATTTTTAAATTAATGATTAATTACTTGATTATTAATTGACTTGTGGGTTTGACCTTTGGTCAATGATTAATTGACTCTGTGATTTAATTAAACCCAGTTAATTACTTTATTATTGTTTTTTGTTTTTTATTATTACATTACTGTTGTTTTATATTAAACTAAACAAATAGTGTTAGTAGTATGTTCCGCCAACAACAAGATCTAAAATTTCGATGGTCCAAAAATAAGGAAATTTCAATGGAAATATCGGGAAACTATTGATATTGTTAAAAATTGAATAAACCCACGGAAATTGTAAGAAAAGCTTGGAAATTTTTATTGAAACTTTGGATGATGTTTATTTAGTAAGTTATCTATTAGTTTATCACAAAAAAAAAGAGGAAAGAAATGCATTGCATGATGAGGTTAACTTATTTAAGTTGATTATATAGTGAGCTGACAAACACTGCGAGTGTAGAAAATATGTAATAATTAATGAAAGAAGATTAAAACACCATAATCATTTATTTATAATGATTTACTGCGATATTTTACACTTTATACATTGCATGGTATATGTCAACTAATTATGAAAATAATATGGAATAATAAAACCTAATAATGAATAATAATACAATTCGACAATAAAAATAATAAATAACATTAAACATATTAAAATTATCATAGGGAATAATTATACCACATTACTTAATTACTTCAAAGAATTAACATGCAAGTATTATTTGGTTATCACATGCACTGGTCCACACAAAAAATAAATTTGTACAAATTAAAATAATATAAATATAAGTTTGTAAACTTACCTTAAATATGAAACCCTTTGAGGACAATGACCATCTTACCTTAAATATAAGTTTCCAAGCAGAGGAAAAATCAAGCAGATCATAACAAATAAAATCCAAATAGAGGATCTGGATCTGAATATATAATAATAATAATAATAAATAAATAAAAGTATTGAGGAAATCTGTAGGTTGCAGCGTGATTTACGAACTTTTGCTTTTGTGTTGTCTCTTTTCTGAAATTTCCAAGTAAATATCGAATTTTAGAAACTGAGGATAAGAAAATAAAAATGTAATCTTACTTTTTCTATTTAAAAAATGAGATGTGAGCAATGACCATCTTCTTTTGACCCCATAGGCAACAATTGTAGTAGTCTAGACTTGACTATACGCACACAAAGTTACAAAAACAATTCAGCAAAATCATCGAAGCTTGAAAAAAGTGGAGAAGAAATTGCCCAAGCAGTTTCGGCGAAGAAACTGTCATGCATCATGCACGCATTCAAACAAAAGAAAATGGTATATATAAATTACAATATCCGACACGTGGCCGACAAGCCATTGAAAGTGATCAACTTAACAATCGAAAATAATTGGCAAAACAATCGAAAAGAGAATTGCAGAAATAAAACCCACGCAAATGCTGTTGCCTAAAATTGGGATTATCCCGGAGTCTTTGTGCAAGTAATCACTTTAAACTTTAGTCTTTGTGTATGATCGTAATAGATTTGCATAAGAGGGCTTCATTAGGATTTTATCAATTGATTAAATATTGATTTGCCTTCAAGTAAATTAGGACTAATTTGCACCCATTAATGCAACACAGTCCAACTTTAAATTCTAATGCATGTGATGTGAGCATGATATGTTTGCTTCGAGACCCTTTTTTTTTTTTTTTTGGAGTACAAGTCATTGGGAGAGTGGGGTTTACACTAGGGGTGGGCATGATTCGATTCGGCCTGATTCTCCCCTAAACTCGAAAATGAAAATGTTCATCTGATTCAATCCGGTCCGATTTTTCAATAAAATGCCTAAGAGAATCAAACCAACCCGAACTAGTTTATATCCAGTTTGATTTTCGATTTTCCTAAGAGAATCGAACCAACCCAGACTAGTTTATATCCAGTTTGATTTTCGATTTTCCAGTTTAGACCCGCTCTTGAGCCCAGTTCATTTTTTTTTTCTGGTTGAATTTTTAGAGATTTAAGCCCAACTGAATTTTTAAAAAAATTTAAGCTTACAAATTCACAATTAGCCCAATTCCCATCCAATCATCCCAAACTGAATCTAGTAAACATTAACAAATTTAAAAAATTACAATCCTATAGGATCTGCCCCATGGAAGAACTTCTCCCTCGCTCTCTCTCTCTCAACCAAGTCCGTCGTCTCCAATTTTGGGCTTTAGCTTGAACCGGCCTAATAACAGAAACCTTTGCTTATGGGCCGTCGGGTCGGATCGAGTCCACCAAAAGTTGTGACACGTTGTAGAAAATCCTAATCCAATTTGGAGAAGGACGTGGCACCATTGGGATCCATTGCTCCTTCTCTCTCTGTAGAAGAAAACGAGTCTGCCAGTCTGCTACAGAGAGAGAGAGAGAGAGAGAGAGAGAGCTTCAAAAATATGGCAGCTTGGAGGCTTCCCACCCAGCTGGCAACACCCGGTAAACTCCATCATCATAATGACTCCAAAACGACGGCGTATCAGAGCTCATTCTCATGGTGCCGTACGTTAGCTGCCGACCATCTCCTTCCTTCTTCATCATCTTCTTCTTCTTCCTTCTCCAGCATTATAGGTTCGTCATCTTCCTACTTCTACTGGGCAAGCTTTAATTTTTGCCGCTCTTTTTACAAAATTGAAAAGAACCCATTTTTTATTTTGTGTGTGCAGGGACTAATGCGCGGCGTTCAGTGAGATGTACGGCCAGGGCAGCGGTTGGGGCTGTGAATCTTGCTCCAGGGACACCTGTGAGGCCAACCAGTATTCTAGTGGTTGGTGCCACTGGGACTTTGGGTAGGCAGATTGTGAGAAGAGCATTAGATGAAGGCTATGATGTTAGGTGCCTGGTTAGGCCTAGACCAGCCCCTGCTGACTTCCTCAGAGATTGGGGTGCTACTGTTGTCAATGTAAATACAACTTCCCTTCAGTTCTAAATTTTCACTCTAAATTCTTGTTTATAGTTTAAGTTCTATTTGGTTCTTGGTTTTTCTTACTGTCAGAGATATTTGGTTTGACAATTTGTTTTGCTTCTTTGAAATTCAAGTATTTTGTTGCTGAATGTGTGATGTAAACTTGTGATGAACAGGCAGACCTTAGCAAACCAGAGACCATACCTGCAACTTTGGTTGGTATTCATACTGTCATTGATTGTGCCACTGGCCGTCCGGAGGAGCCCATCAAAACGGTAAGTTTCTACAGTTAATTGTTTCTTTGCTTGTCAATAGAAACAGATTCAATCAGCCTATAAATTAATTCCCAACTGTAGATCATCTTTTGAGGCTACCATTGATCATAGGATGAGCAGTTAGTTCATTACATTCGATCAAAGTTGTGTTTTTGTGTTTATCCTTGTTCAATGAAGAAACTGAAACATAAAAATTGAAAAAGGTGTAACCGTTCAATAAATGGTCCCAGTGAATCCAGAAAGTTGTTGAAAGATTCTTGTATACATATTCCATTTCAAGGTCCTCGGCGATTATGAGGGCTCTTTTATCCATTCCAGAAAATATGATCAGACTTAATAAAGTGTCCAGTATTTTTGTTCTTCTCTGACCATTTTTTATGTTTAGGTAGATTGGGAAGGAAAAGTTGCTCTTATACAATGTGCAAAAGCAATGGGAATCCAAAAATTTGTATTCTATTCCATCCACAACTGTGACAAGCATCCCGAAGTTCCCCTTATGGAGATCAAGTATTGCACTGAAAAGTTTCTCCAGGATTCAGGCCTAAATCACATTATAATTCGTTTATGTGGATTCATGCAAGTAAGTGTCACTCAAACTGAAACTTGGACTTCCTCTTTTACGATCTTGTTACTGGCATAACCAAGTTTGTGCTTCACCTGTCGGTTTGATGTTTCAAATCAATTTCCTTATCTTCTTATTACTCTCATATGATACTCCTCCAACCCCCATTCACTTTCTTTATCAGAAAGAACAGTTAATTTAGATAGAGTGATAACAAGTAGCATGTCTAAATGTCATTCAATTACTTGACAGACACAGGCATGCATACAAGCACACACACACCCTGAAACGGTATATGTATATACATGGAGAATTGTCCATATGCTCTGAAGAGAATCTAGCCAGGGACATGATTTCATAAAAACAATCATAATCATGTACGCTGTCGTCCCATAGTTATGGTTTCCTGTGTTCGGTTGTGAATATCAATTTTGATGTTAGTACTAAGTGCAGAAGTTTTTCTTTTCTTTTTCACTTCTCAGGGGATTATTGGGCAGTATGCGGTACCTATATTAGAAGAGAAATCAGTTTGGGGAACAGATGCCCCCACAAGAATTGCGTACATGGACACTCAGGTTGGTTATATGCTAGATTGTTTCCCTGATGATTGAATCCACATTTTATATTACCTCTACACATGGTGTCTGAATACATTCATTTTGTATTAGGATGTAGCTCGCCTGACCTTTGTAGCTTTAAGAAATGAGAAAGTCAATGGGAAGCTTCTCACATTTGCTGGCCCTCGAGCATGGACAACCCAAGAGGTGAGTAAGAATATTTACCACCATCAGACCCTTTATTGTTCTTTCCTCCTCTAATTTGTACAGTATATAATTGTTCTTTCCTCCAACAGCGTTAGTACGTCACCCCATTATTACCAAATTGACCAAAAGATTACGTATCAATCCCAAAACTTGGGATAAATATAAATGAGTGCTGCTAAACGAACCTTAAAATTAATTGAGTACACCCTATGATCTATTTATATTAGCAGCACTCATTTATATTCTTAAGAAATAGAGAATAGAAGATAATTTTTTGAGCTATTTCTATGAAACAAGGTGCAGGGTTTTCTTAAAGTGCCTTTTGCTTTTAGGTAATAACATTGTGTGAAAGGTTTGCGGGGCAAGAGGCAAATGTAACTACAGTCCCAGTCTCTGTCTTGAGAGTAACCCGTCAGCTGACTAGGCTTTTTGAGTGGACAAATGATGTTGCTGATAGATTGGCATTTTCAGAGGTAAGCTCTTATGTTTTGCCTTTTGACATTTATTTATGTGAAAGCAAGTTGTTTTATTCTTGATGGCTTTTGCACTGCAGTTTTGTAATAGTTGGTTTGCAACATTTGGAGCCTGAATAGAATCTCTTTGGAATTTGTAGGTTCTTTCAAGTGATACTGTTTTCTCTGTTCCAATGAACGAGACATTTAGTCTTCTTGGTGTTGACGGAAAAGACATAGTCACACTCGAGAAATATCTGCAGGACTACTTCACCAACATTTTGAAGAAGTTGAAAGATCTCAAAGCACAATCTAAGCAATCTGACATTTACTTTTGAAAAAGGAGCATTGTATAATTGTAAATGAAGCCATGTATGTATCGACAAGTCTGATGATACCTGATAACACTCATGCAGAGATATTACACTTGAATTGGTTTTTTTCCTGCATCCCCTTTCCTTCTTTTGTGTTCTATTTTTCGCATAGTTCTTGTAGCATCTCCATATTTTTGCTTCTTTATGTAGTCAATTAGAGAGCAAAAATTTGGATGAGCTTTCAAATTTCTGTATCTCAAATCATAGTGTTCGTGGCCTACTTTGTTGTAACATCAAGATGTAAGCTTTTCCTTTTAGCCAAATGAAAATAGAATACCTCTGATTTCATGATCATCAATCATAAATTGCAATATCTCCCTAACAACTATGAGGCCCAGTTTCTTTCTCTCAGATAGTTTAGACCCAATACTATTATGTGTTTGGATTATTTTCACAAAATGGGTCCAAAGGCCATGCTCATACCTTGCTACTTAATGCAAGATCTGCCCAATGTTTTTATGGGCTCACGCATATCCCTTGGTTTTCTCTAAATATGCAAACACTTACTTTGGCTGCTGGTGTTTGTGAAAGTATATATTGGAGAAAATAGAACCAAGGATGAAAAAAAAAATGGCGAAATTTGAGGAACCTGAGAGCAAGACCCCAGTGAAGATTTGAGTCTAGTGTTGACTCTGTTACTGGTTTTTGCCCTACTTCTATCTTTCAATGATAGATAGAGAAGAGAGTGAGTGTAGGCTAAAAGTGGCAATTTAGGTGGTGGTTGAGGAATCTCTACGCTCCTCCCTATTCTACATAACATTAAAAGTTAGAGAGTGATTATTATTAGGTGGGCCAATCTAAACCATCCTTGTATTATCAAAGTTGCTTTTCATAGGAGTTTTGATTTGAGTCACTAGTAGTCTAGTTAATTTCTCAAATAAGTTAAACTTTTGTCACATGTAACATGTCTTTTCCCCCACCTTTGTACTCACAATTTCAAATTTCAAGCCCTCAAGGAAGACAAAGAAACTTTTTAAAATTTATTTATTTTTTATAAATATTCATTTGTACTTGTAACTCAAGTGATTAAGAGCATTCGTTTCTACACGTGACATGGCCTATATTTGAAGAACTCCAAAAAAATTATCATTTAAAGTCATCATCTCAAAATACAATTTCATGGATTATCATACAATGATTGAAACAGAGGTGCATGGAAGTAGCTCCCATCTATGTGTTCTGCAAACAATCTTCAAACTTTGTAAAGTATTGGAGATGACAGAAGTGGGTTTCAAAACACAAGCCATGTAGGCGCCACTGGGAGACAATCCATGAGTATATATGGACTGAAAAGATGATCTGGGTGTTTTTTTTCTTTTGAGAAGTGCATAGCTAATTGATGGTATTTGAGAGTTGCAGGTTTTAGGTTGGAAGGGGGCCAATCATAAATCCATCAAAGCACCCACCTTTGAAAGGTTACCTTCCTCATCACACCCACCATTAATTCTTGAGTGGTCCAAAAAAAAAATAACAATGTACCTGTGTCAGTGCATTGTGGTTTTTAATTTTTTCCTCTTCTGTGAGAAGTTAATGGTGTATGAATTATTTTCATTTGAGTTTTGTTTCTTATTGGTGCTGCTTCTTCTTCTATTGCTTGCATGTGGGCGTGCGTGCTTGTGTTCTTTTGAACTTTTGAGTTAGACAACCAATCTACTGCCTGTGATGTAGTCCTACAAAAACCAAAGCTTTTTTGGCCACCTTAAATATGTAGGTGTGACAACATATTGTGACATTACACAAATTTCTAATCGAAAATTCACGAATTAGGGTTAAGAAATGGATCACGTTAATGTTACGTATTTAAAAACACACAACGTTTAGAGAAATAAAGGAACAAGAGAATCAATTTACAAAAATTAATTGGATGTAATCTGGCAAATCCATCAAAAATAATAATGATTTTGTAAAGGTGGAATGTCAATCACTCTTATTATCATTACAATTATGAATGTGCATTATACACAAATATTTTCTTTTTGTTTTCACTTCTTACCGTTTCTGTCTCACCTATACAAATCAATCTCTCAATTCTCAAGTAGTATGTATAAAGCAAAGGACAAGCAATTATAGAGTTGGGTCATTTTCTTTTTGGCTGTCTTTTCCTTATTTCCCCTTTTTCTCTTTTGGAGTTTTAGAGTGAATAAACCACTAGGATGGGGACTCATTCCCCTGCTCCATATGGTTGTCTGTTTTTGTCCAGAAATCTCGAAAATGATTCTTATTACAATTTCCAGGTAGCTACCCAACAATCACAGATTATAGAAACCAAAATTGACTGCAACAAAAAATTAACAAAATCCCTTTGCTAATTAAGTACAAAACCAAGCACACAATCCAATCAGATTGTAAATTTTATCTCAAATTTTATGCATATGTCAAATCGCTTTCGTCGTTTGAACTAGACGGTACGTGTCACTTTACGAAAGATTTGTAACATCTCAACCGATCATTAAGCATTTCTAGATAAATTCCTAAGCCCAAAGATGGTACAAATAATTGATGTGCTCAGTTTAATTTTGGGCAAAATAGCCTAGGCTAGTTGAAAATCTTAGTATTATTTGAGATCATTATTTTGTATAATTGGGATGCAGAAATGGTCCCCATTTACCTTCTTTTAAGTTTTATGTGATGTGTCTAATGGGTCCAGCTAAGCCCATTAAGTGTCCTTTTACTATTAGACCCACAATTTCAAGTGCAGTAGGTGTAGCACTGCTCCTAGTAGTTTACATGGATTTTGGAATTTGGGGTTCTACAGTTGTTCTTGAATTGAACTTTCCCATATTTCTATAAGAACATCATGATTTATACTTCTTCACTATGAATGTGTGTGCTGAGTGGAAGAAATTTTAAAGGAGATCCTCAATCAGAAACCCCTGCACAAAGTTCCCCAACACTAGGCTTTAAAGATTGGTAGGGCAGTGTGCATATTCTCACTTGATCCTTTATTTGACTTCAAACTTCGTGTTTTTAAAGATTAGATAATATGTTTTGATTAAACAAATGAGAAGACCTTAAAAGTGGCAAAGGGCCTAACATTCTTCTGTTCTTCAACAAGATTTCATGGCAGTTTGCCTCCCCAACGTGAATGAATGTGAGGGGTTTCAGAGAGAAAGTGAAAGTGATTGTTGACTCTCTGAATCAGCTATGAGTCACTTTTCATCAAATCACAGGTAGCTTTTTCTTATTTAATTTTCACATGAAGGAAGAAGACAGGAGGATAATACTTCGTCATGTGCTTACAAACTGATCTGCAATGTACTGTATCTCTGTAAAACTCTGCTCCCCATATGCATGTATATGTATAGGGAAATGCCACACAGAAGGCCACTGAAATTGAAGGGATTGTTGTAGAAAAGGGTGACTCTCAAAAAAATAATGTCAACCCAGAAGAGAGTAGTTTCAAAACGAAGCATTTCATTTCACTGTGTTCAAATTGGTCAACTTCGTTCACTTTGTTTGAAATGCTCTTTGGCTTCTGCCATAAATGTTCAAGATCTTGCAAGCTTGTCAATCATTGCTGATGTTAGACAAAAGTTGTTGGGTTATTAATGTCATGCAGATGACCAAAGTTAAGGTAATTCCATTTGCCTAACCAATCATATATTCATCAAACATAGTACCGAAATACCAATTTTGTTCTAATATATCTATTTAAAAGAAGATTAATCATCCAGAAAATCTTAAGGAAAAATTTCTTAGCAGTCGGCCCTTTTGGGGGTTGGCGGCCTCCTTTCCTACCTCCTCCCCTCTCCTTTCCTCCATTTTTCCTCAAGATTGTTAGTTTATTTTGTGATGTAGACGCAATCACCATGAAAGTTTATTTTGTGCGTGATTCTCTCCATATCAATTTAACATATTGTTGTGTTTGGTCACTGGAGAAGATTTACCCATATTCGCCACATAGTTGCTTTGTACTTTTGTTTACTCATCATTAATATACTATCGCTTATTTTCAACCAAAAGGAAAAAGAAAAAAAAAAAGAAGATTATAAATAATCTTGAAAATTTAACACTCTCCTCCTCCTATCCCTTGGATAAATTCTCCTTTCCTCTTCTACTTTCTCTCCCGAATCCCCTTTCCTTGTAGCCTTAATCAGAGTTAAATTTTAGAAATAATCTAGATTAGCAGTCTGACAATATATCGTGCTAAATGCTTTATAAAATGAAAACTCTTTTACATATGATCAAAGGCTGAACTGAGACCGAGAGATGAGATATCCGACCGTTGCACTTTTGTTTCATGTTTTAATATTAAGCTTGGTTCGTATACACGATGCTATATTTTAAAAATATAAACATTTTTGGAAGCCAAATTTTACTGTACTTGTAATAACTTTTTGTCCACGTTCATGGCACGTGGTATGTACAACCAGTACACCACAAAAAGACATTAGTAGGGTTGGATTGGAGCACTCGAATTGGAGACAGAACCTTTTGAATAATTATATACAATTACAGATATAGCCCTAGGGTTAACATTATCAATATTATTGATGATGATTGCCAGAGGATTAAGGCAGGTAATTATTGCGTAAATGATCAACAAAATCCATGACACATCAACGGATGATTTGATCCTTCAAAACTAAGCATGCATAATTAAACTAAAGGACAAAAAGCATATAAATATTATTAAGTACCAACCCTTTTGCCTATGTTTGTCTGCTGCAGATGTGTGATGAGCCAATAATTCCAGTATGTGCTCTGCTACCACATTGGATTCTTTTTGTAATTCAGAGGAGAGAGAGAGAGAGAGAGAGGAGAAAATGAAAATGTTTTCTATAGCTTGGCTTAATTGCCAATACCATCTAATTGGGGGGCTTTCTACTGTTATTCAATGTAAGTTTGAGGATGTTTCTGCAAATGTGCTTTAAAATTTCAACTAGTGTTGCTTGCTGCCTCCACCGAATTAATTTTTGCATGGAAGGAGCCAAGCCAATCATGCCCTCTATCTCTTTCGCAATTCACGGTTTACCACTTTATTTCAATGTGAATGCGTTTTGTACTGAGCATGAACAAGTAATTGTGCTGGAACTTTTCTCTCTTATACCATTCAAGTAAAGAGAGATACTTTCACTGGCACCTTTTACTTTTATCAAAAACGGTGTGTTTTCCGGCGAATTTTATCGGGGTAGATTAATTTTATAGGAATTGTTTCCTGAAATTCCCAACCTTTTAAGGGTATCGAGTGTAAGATTTTGATTCGAAGATTGGGTGAAGATGATTAACTCTTAATTTTATAGGGGTACGTAGCTTCTTTCTTTCTTGCCTCCAGATTTTCCCGGCGAATTTTTTTCTCTCCCGGCAAAACTTGATCTCTCCAGTGAAATTTTCTGGGATAGATTTGTCCCGACAAATCGGTTCGGGATAGATCTTTTCCGGCGAAAGTTTGTGAAATAGGTCTTTCTCAGCGAAAGTCTGTGAAATAGGTCTTTCCCGGTGAACTTTTTCGGGATAGATCTATTCCTGTGAAATTTGGCCTCTCTCGGCAAAATTTAATCCGGATAAATTTTTATCTACCCCGGCGAAATTTTCGAAATAGGTTTTTCTCAGCGAATTGTTTCGCGCCCGGGTAGATCTTTATCGGCGAAAGTTGTTCTTTCCCAACAAATTATTGTCTGGATAGATTTTTCCAGGCTAATTTTTTTGTCGTTAAAAGCATATTTTTTTGTAGTGACAAAAGGGCCCTTCCAACTGCGCATCAACTCCACTCCACCCATCTTCCCATACCCATAGCAACAAGTCCTGAGAGAAGATTCAGTAGCCGAAAGAAGTTGGCTTTGCTCCTTCTCATGCTCCGTATATGCGAGTCATGGCAAATGCAATACTATACGATTACAATACATACCAAGAAATACTATTTCATCCTCAACCTTGCCAGTATATGTATCTAACATTAATATCGATTGCTTGAGGAAATAACATAGAACGTAAAGATCCAATCCAATCCATTCAATTGATTCTGTTTTTTATTCTGAATTTCAATATGATTGAATGAAATTAAAACTAGACATTTCGACTTAATTGGATTTATTTATTCTTTTGGTCTCAAACATAAATTTGATTAAAATGTTTATTTGTTTTGTTTTATGTTTCATGTCAAATCCATTAAAAACGGTGTGCACTACAATCTTGCCATGAAATATTGAAATTAAGACCCCATTTTTGACCAAGCCTAATGAACCAGCTTTACCATTGAATCAATCCCCATATTATATGAATAAGAAAATAGAAAGATTTAAATGCGAAACCATTATAGGACGATCATGATAGGGGATGTGAATGAAGCCAATATGCATAGCCCTAACCCCATGAAGAAACCCACAAGTCAAAAGGCTACCACATGTCGTTACTATAGAATCACATGTCTAATCTCTCATATTACGTAATCTAACATGTACGATGACATAGATAGACACATAATCAGAGAAAAATGCACATAATTGTATGCCGACGGTGGTAGAGAAGAACTAATTTGCAGCCCCCCCCCACCAATAAAGAAGCTTAATCCAATCTGGTAGGTGGTACGTAGGGAGGAATTCAGTGTCTGTGTTGGAGTTGTGAAAAGAGTGGATGTTTGGAATGGGTCGTGGGTTTTGGTGATGGCTCGCAACAAGGCTTTTGTTTGGTTGCGAGAAGAAGTGATTTTGGAGTTTGTGATAGTTGAGAGATGTAAAGCTTCGAACTGTCGGATCTCAACATAACTGGACTGGAAAGAAAAGCAAACCCTGGACTGGATACGTAAAGCTTTGAAACATTGCGCAAGTGAGTGAAAACGACGTGGTATTATGGCGTTAGTACGTGAAAACGACACCTATAGTAGTATGTCATCATAATGCTATGGCGCTGTTAATTCTTGGTTGGTACAATTCCTCAATCATGGCCTTTGACCCCCCTTCTCTTTACTTTGTCTTGAAGTGGGGACTAAGGTAACTAGGGACCAAAGCAAAGAAATTAATCCCAAAAGATGCATTACATACACGCCAACATGGTGAATTAAGTTTGTGACGGAACTACCTCGGTTGAAACAAAAGTTACCGTCAATCAGTCGCTCACAGGTGAGCGGATTCTGACCGTTAATGCATTGTTAATTTCACATTCATCAATTGTTAAGAATCGTTATGTTCACGTTGGCTTTTTTATCTTTTTCTTTACACTTTATTTAGAGTCAGTATATGAGATTGTGCAAGTGGTGTCACCGCACATGTCTCAAATTTGATTCCAAATTTTAAATGATATATATTGTTTGTCTTAAATTTCGCACAAAATTTCTCAAAATCTGAGAGCCGCTTCTGACTATATTCTTCACATGTATGCATGTTTGCTGCACAATCATGGCTGGAAAATTGTTCCATGTATTGACAACTGAATGGTAAATCTATTGAATAGAAAAGACACAGTCCTAGTTAATCTCTTATCATCATCATTCTGCTTCATTGCCTAGCTAAGCTAGGAAAAAAAATCAATAAGAAAAAATTATCCTATGTACTTAGTGGTCCATTAGCAGCAAGAACATATTAAGATTAGGTACTTAAATCGAATAATAACAAGGTGGGGCTGGAAATATTGGGTTGCTCAAGTGGAATTAAATTCTGGTAGTATCCTGCACGAACATGTAGATCATAGTCCCCACATAAGCACTTTAGTTATAAAGAGCCAAGCTTTTCATTAATGTTCTGTCTCAGAGATTTAAGTTTTCAAGCTCATTATTCTCAATTAGCTAGTTACTAAACCCAAAAGGGAAAAGAAAAAAAAAAAGAGCTAAGATGCGACTTCAAATTAATAATTAAGACAAAGAATTTACGTTCGGGAGAAAGCAATGAGTATATGAGCTATGTTTAATTAATAATTCATATTCATAATCAGACAACACAATATGATGTAGAAAGTTTACCGTAAAAATTGAAATGACATTTTCTACGGTTCTTTTTCCTTGACTAAGCGTGTAAATAACCATCTCTTTCCCAATTTCTAATAAGCAACTTCAATGTTTGTGGATCAATGATGTTGCATTGCTCCCAGTCCCATCTACCCCTATTGTACTTTTAACTTTTGGAAACTTGAAGAAGAAAAAAAGAATAAACTAGAAGCAGTAGATAAACCACCATAAAAAAAATTATTACAAGGAGCTTCCTTCCTCTGATAAATTGCTCTTACTTTCAAAACTCTTTATGTTCAACAACTTTTGAATATAATGGATATCTCTAGGCTATAGCTTTCTGCAATTTTTTCCCTCTCCATCTCGATTATGTCTACGACTATATGAACCAAAAAGACGAGGAAAATTAAGCAAATAATCATACAAGCTTAGAAAAATAGGACCTAAGATTCTTTATATTTTATATTTTTATTCTAAAACAGTGTCAATTCCCCACATTGGATGGCATTTTGAAAAACCACGTTCTAAGGTTGCATCATTTGATCATTCATTTTGATTGATAGGGACGTAAAGTTCAGGCGAGTCGATTGGCCATATGTTTGTAAAAAAAGTGAAGACCACACTTGGTTGGGCAAATGGGTTATACCTGACAAGATTGAAGCACCCTACAGTTCATTTCATGTTTCCTCTTATTCAATTATTTGAGACTATACTTTAACTTAATAAGATTTTATCTTGAAACAATCGGTTTAATTAGTAACGTACTACCTATTTTTAAGCTATAGATTATTGTGGTTTCGATGCAAGATTATGCTCATCGCCATTCATGATTTGTATCCAGCCACACAATCCAAACACTCAAAACAAAATAAGGTACAATCACATTACATAGCCACACAAAATTTGGAATTTATTTCGATAAATATAGTAATACTCTTTTCTTTTTTTTAGAGTTGGTTTGTTTAATATAAGAAATGTTATTTGCACTTCAAAATAAGTCTTGGATGGAAGCTTATTATTTTGAAATGCAGATGGTTGCACTCGATCTTCCAATCATGAACGAAATGAGATGAACTTTTGATAACCAAATTCCAAGCCAACTGGGTTTTGAGCAACCTTCCATCATCGCTAGTTGGCCACTTTAACCTGTTCATTGTGCTCACTAGGAAGTACATGATTAAACTACAAGAAAGAAAAAAAAATGCTACCACTACATAATTATAATACATTAAATTCTAGATCAAGATTCAAGTATGATGTATGATATAATTTTTTTAAAAATTCTTTTTTATATGTAGATCAAGATTATATTTAAAATAGGATTCATAAAAAAGGGAAGACAGGTCACCGCACCCAAAAAAAAATGCCACATGGTGTCTCATTAGGATTTTTATAAATAATTTCCTACAAATAATTTAATGCATGGAATCATCTTTTTTTCTTCTTCTTTTTTTATACATAAAATTGTATAAATCTGACATGGAATGGAATCACCTTTCAAGATTAATAATGATTGATGACACTCGAATTACACATAATCACATAATGTACATTACTAAATCGGGATTATTGTGCATGGTCAGCAATGTCTTCGCCTTATACTTTACAGTTTCCGTCTTAGACCAACCCTTCCCCACGTGCACTCGTGGGTTGAATTTGAAGATACCAAATCAAAGAACTTTTGGTCTTTGAGAAGAAAAGGTATTACCAATTTGTTTAATTAAGTTGCTATCCTTGAAAACAAAGAAAAATATCGGTATTATCTATTCAGAATCATTGTCTCGAAATAACGTTTTTTTGCTAGATAATCTGATATGTTATGTTGTTAGATTAGACTACTACTTCAATTTACTCGTAGTCTAATAATGTAACTAATGTGTGACGACTTTCTCCTACCATACTTTGTTAGCTTTGGGATTCCTGTTCAAATTTGGAGCACATAAACTGGGTTGGGAAAGACAAGGAAAATGATGGGAAAGACTTGGTGGTTTGTGGGGAAGCCAATTGGAGAACAATGCGTCCAAGTCCAAGGAAGGTTGCTTCTGGATTTCTCTGAGAAGACTCCAATACAGATTGGTATTGACCCAGTTGAACACGTCTGCTTGACACTATTTTATTTGCAAGAAATACGAAGAAGGAGGTCAATGCATGATTGTGACTTTATGAAATCGTCTTTGACATATAATTTTTTTTCTTTCTCAATCCTTAAAACCCTAGAAATATAAAGAGAGACCAAACACCGTTTTGCTTAATTATTTCGAAGTCTACAAATTAGACATGATTTGACCAAAATGGCCATGTTTTGAAGTGATTTTACTCATACAAAAATACATATATTTTATATTATATAATATTTGGGTTTTGGCTCCCACAGTGACAGAGTCTTTACCTTTTATAGTAGTCTCTGTGAGCAGTTTCTTGTTGTTGCAGAATCAGAATGATTAATTATGAGATTATTATATTTGATTTTTTATAGTATTCTCAACTAGACCACAACTTTTCACCTCCCAATTCCAATTAGGTACAACCAAAATTTGGCAAAATTTTATTCCTCTTCTTCCCCTTGGAAAAGGGTTTTCCTTGTATAGCATATCCAGCATGCATATGCAATGCAAGCATTTATAGTAAGGAATTATAAACATTCTGATGGAAACTTTTGTCAGGGGGGGTTTTGAATTTAAAAAGGAAAAAAAAAACCAAAAAAAGAAGATTCTTCTAAGTGAAGAAGATTATTAGATGGAAAACAGATTTTTAGGAAAGGATTAAAAGGAAAAACAAGGATAAATTTTTATAAGTTCCGGGTACATCAGATGTGCACATAGGATGTGTGAAATTATTCTCAACTTATTGCATATTGTTTTTTATGACATGTGGTTGGCTGTATCTGAAATATTCCACAGATCCTACGTCTATTGGATGGTGCACTAACCATGCGATTACAACAAAAGTTACACGAAAAACAAGACATAAAAAGAAAATTTAAGCTTTAGAATCTATTTACATTTGATAGTAAACGAAAGTTAACACAACACAAAAACTACCCTCTTGAAGTCTCAACCACCACACTCTTTTGGAAATGAAATCCAAGTCCTCCTGATCTTTGAGAGGGACATAACATTCAAAATAGAAGCATCATATACTCTCCCTTAACAATTATGAAATCTTAGTAAAGTGCTAGTTTATGTACTTTTTGTGGACATTACTAAACACATCTAAACACAATTAATCTTTTAATTTAGTTCTAAATACAAGTACTGTTTATCAAGTACCACAAGGTCATTGAATTTGGAAAAAAGATGATTAAAAAAAAGAGGGAAATTGTTGCTGGTTAGACACTGGCTTGCAAATTGGGTTCTCTTTTGGAGTGCTGAGTTTTGGTTATTTGTTACTTTGACACATTGGTACAAAGCACAAGGTTTCATGAGCCTTGAATTAAATTGGAATTCATTGTTTTATGGTCCCAGTCTTCTTTTCACCTTTAGCTAACCTTCCTAGCCTAGCCTTTTGTGTGAACGATGCTGCTATCTCTGCGATGCCAACCCAGCTCACAATTTTATTTTTATTCACTTTTTCTTTCTTCTCTGTTTCTTTACCTCTTTCAGGCTATCTCCATTAATTTATGAGTTGTAAGTGTATATAGGACTGTATTTCACACATTTGGTAACACTCTTTCAACCCACTAATCTATACGAAAATAATAAAGTGCGGACTGTGGACTGTGAGAGGCTGGACGATCGGCTATCTCACAGCCCGTTATTGTAGATGTCCGCTCCTGAACCGGCCTCCTAAATAGCATGTTATTCCAAGAGGCAGTCATGCAATTCTTATGCAGATCTCATTTAAATAAAAAGTACGTATCACAAAAATTGTGTCATGACAACCTAATCTGAAGGATTTGGAAACAAATGGCCAGTTAATTATAAAGAAAGAAGAAAACAACGGCCAGATGATTCAACTAGTAATGGCCTAATTTGTAACTGAAAAATTAGTCCAACAAACGGTATCCCAAAATTATATGAAATTATTAAGATTAATCAGAATTAAATTTGCACAATTTAATAGAGGGTTTATGACTGCATTTGAACGTTGCCAGAAGCAACACTAGGGCCGTCTAAAACTGTAAAAAAAAATTCAAGTCCACGGTAAAAACTCCGGTCAATGATTACGTCAATTGAACAGAAAGAGAAACCTGCAGGATGAACTACAAGGGTATTTCTGGAATAGTACCGGCGAGAAAATGTAGAGGCTGCAGCGTCAAACTTTCCGTCAAACCAAACACCCCATACAAGTCTCGTTTTGTCTCTCAGTCTTTGTAGCTTTTGGTCCAAGTCTGAGCTCCCAGAAATAGAATATTTTTAGAGACCTTTCCCAAACCCAAACCCAAACCTCCAAACCACAACCTTCCCAAATTTGAATTTTTTTATTATAAATTTTTAATTTTTATATACTATCGATATGATTCGAACACAGAATCTCCGATCCAGAGTAACTATTGTTAAAAACTTGAGTTAGAAACTCCTTGCTTTCCCGATTTCAAATTAGAACTGGGAATTTCCAATTATGTGCTTCTCTAACCATAAACCATCTGAAACTTTAGGAAACCCTCGTCTCAATCTTCAACTAATCTGGTTGTTACCCAAATTAAAAATTTTAAACTAAAAGATATTGCCTAAAAAGTACACCCATAAAATATATAAAAATACTAAAAAAATAGTTTTTAAACTGATACACACCGACGCACAATGCCACCATACATAGCCTCTCACTCAATTTCTCTCACATAAACACAAACACACTGTTCACTCTCTCTCTCTCTCTCTCTCTCTCTCTTTGCTTTCTGTGTCTCTCTGCTACAAGCCGACGACAAACTCCGCGCTGGCAAAGATTCCCTTCTCCCCTCCTTTGTCCTCCTTTTTCCCTTTTCCTTTTCTCTTATCTTCCTCCGCACAAACCCTAAGCTCTGAAATTTTCCCGAGAAACAAACAGGCAAACCCAACAACTATCAGAGAATCCCAATCCCACCGTCATGTTTCAGCTGATCTCGCCTTAACCCAACACGTCTCTTTCCCCATACACTCTTAAAGTTGTCTTCTTTTTCGAGCCTGATGGGCTGCACGAGCTCCAAACTTGACGATCTTCCGGCCGTGGCTTTATGCCGAGAGCGCTGCGGCTACCTCGACGAGGCGATTCACCAGCGCTATGCTCTGGCAGAAGCCCACTTCGCTTATATTCACTCCCTCAGAGACATCGGCCACTCTCTGCATAAATTCATCGAACAGGAGGTGGGCAATTCATCTGGGTCACCTCCTTCTCCCCACCTCAACCTCCCTCCTGTCCGAAAAGGGGGCACCAAATCGTCGCCGCCGCACCACTCTCATTCAAATTCAGGCTCCCATCTTCACTTTCACTCCGATTCCGACGACGACGACTTGGGCTCGCTCCACCACTCGGACCACTCGTCGCCGCTGCACAATACTCACCCTGGCAGCCATATTGATTACATAAGCAACGGCCAGGAGGGTTTCCAGGAGGGTTTTAGCTCGTACCCAGATGGGTACATGCGCATGAATTACATGAGGAACAAAGCGACACCGTCTGTGGTGTATCAGCAGAAACCCATGAGCCCAGAGAACGTGTATCACATGGGTGAATCTTCTTCTTCTTCAAATTCGTATTATGGATATCCTAATTCAAATCCTAATCCGAACAACACTGCTAATCCTTACCCCTATTATGGTGGGTACAACAATTACGGTGGCGGGGGTGGGGGGTATTATGGTAATTCATCTCCGCCGCCGCCTTACGGAGCCATATCGTCGTCGCCGGCTTCGGCTTCCACCTCTGCGAAGCCGCCTCCGCCTCCGCCATCGCCGCCGAGAGCTTCGGCTTGGGAGTTTTTGAACCCGTTCGAGACTTACGATAAGTACTACTCGGCCTACACGCCGAGCCGAGACTCGAAGGAAGTGAGAGACGAAGAGGGAATTCCCGATTTGGAAGACGAAGAGTACCAGCAGGAGGTGGTGAAGGAGGTGCAGAGAGATCACAAGCATGTGGTCGATGGCGGGAAGCATTCCAAGGCTGTTGTGGACGATGAGTTAGCTGAAACGCAGCCTTCCTCGCTTTATCAAGCGAGGCCGAGCGTGGAGACCGATGGTGGTGGGGCTGAGTATGAGGTCCATGTGGTGGAGAAGAAGGTTGTGGATGAGGACGAGAGGCGCGAGGACCGTGGCAATGGCGGCGGTGCACCTAAAGTTCGACCGGGGTCTCGGGATGCTTTTGAAGTAGCTCGAGAGATTGAGGTTCAGTTTCAGAGAGCTTCCGAGTCCGGGAACGAAATTGCCAAGATGCTCGAGGTGGGAAGGCTTCCACATAATCGAAAACATGGTGGGTATGGGATTATACACCTTTTAATGGATAGATTGCTACAAATTTGCTTGCTTGAATCTTGATCTATCTGGGAAGTTTTAAACTTTTATGCTTTTGGTGTGTAGTAGTTTTAGTTTCCTAAAATGGGAAGTTTATAGATCAGGATTTTATGTTGTTGAATTTGAACTCTATTTAGCAGAGATTTGACTTTTGTGTTGTGTGGGTCTTTATGATCAGTTTCTTCCAAGATGATGTCGTTAGTGTCTTCGCAACCTTCTACTTCAAAGAGTGCTGAGCCATCGGCCTCTGAAATAGCTGGTCCTGCTCAATTGGGGTTTGATGAAGAAATGATGATGAGGTCCAAAAATCTCTCTTCTACCTTAGCCAAGCTGTATCTTTGGGAGAAGAAACTCTATAATGAA
Source organism: Prunus avium (assembly GCF_002207925.1). The sequence goes on from NW_018921756.1 coordinate 60,306, forward strand.
GTAAAGGTATGTTGCTTCCTCCGTTCCTGTTACTAGCTGCATGTTTATTTGCTCATTTTTGTGGCGTTGAAATTTCTGAGCCATCTGGGTTTCTTAACAAATCAAATTTTTTTAATTATGCTGCGCCAGACAAATGTTTCTTGACCGTTTGTTCAAATGTATTTTACTTTCCTTTTTCATAATAAATCTCTTACTTTCTATTTTGGTTGAATGTGAAATTTCAAATATTTAATTTCTTTCACCCCTTCGATCTAGATCTCTATGAAAGCATCTTCTTTATTTGAAGTCTGACCAGTGCATGTTTGCCTTCAGAAGAGACTCTTTATTGATATTTTGATGTTCTCTCAGACATACATCATGATTCACTGGCTAAAACTTGGCTAATCTGTATCCAACATGGGTCTATTTGAATAAGTAACAGAAAAGTTTTCTTTTTTATTCAAGCATTAACCATTACATGAGTTTGACTAGTTCTTTTGGTGACGTACTCTTGCCTTGCTTACTATCCTAAAGTTTAAAGCACTGGGCGTATTCAAGTTTTTTGCCCTTCCTAATTTGTGTCTTTGTCAGTTGTGACTGATGGGTTTCCATTCTTATAATTTTTCAGTCTGAGGAAAAGATGCGGGTAATCCATGACAGAAAGGTCCGTAAGCTTAAACGTTTAGATGAAAAGGGAGCGGAGGCTCACAAAGTTGATACAACTCGAACTTTAATAAGGAGTCTGTCCACAAAAATCAGAATTGCAATTCAAGTTGTTGACAAAATATCTGTGACCATAAATAAGATTAGGGATGAAGAATTATGGCCACAACTGAATGAATTAATTCAAGGGTATGTTATCAATCTTCCCAGTTCTGCAGCGCTTGTTTGCAAGTTTTGTTATTTGTTTCACTCACAACCCACGCTATTAACAGTTTCTCTTCTTTAGTATATTTGTATGGGGTTTTAGCTTAAAATTTCAGGCTGTTTTTATTTTATTTTATTTTATTTTTAATTTGAGTTCTTTTCTGGATACTGTTTTTTGTTCATATGATTACTTTTCATTGTCATTGACCACATATCTTGTGCTAAGCTTAGATATAACTTATAACTAATAATTTCAAATTCGAAATTTCATAATCAATTTTATTGATATCATGATGTTACAGGTAATGTGATCTCTTAATCTTTTTAATGGACCTTTTTATTTGCTAATCCCGATTTACCCAAAAACAGTCAGCTCCATGGAATTGGTGAGGTCCATTGGTATTCCTTCTTGTATTTGTTGTGCTAGATTTCTTCAAGACTAAGAATGGCACGTGACTAATAAGTATTAGGCTTGGTGACTGAAAAATAGAAGTAATTACGCTAGAAGGAGCCTGGGGAAAATTAGAAGAAGGGAAAAAGCAAGATCACAATTTCCTTATAATATTTGTCAGTTGGTGTATCACATTTGAGATCCTCATGTAGGGCTTCCTAAAACCCTTGTGACAAATCTAAAATTATATAACTTGTACCAAAAATATGAAATTGGGTACGTCTCATATTGGAAGTTTTTACTTCATATAGTGGTGTCTTAAAGAACACCTACCTTAATAGAAGGCTCCTAATAAGACTACAAGTACTTATAGTAATCCATGAACCTCATTTTGCAACAGGGAAGATTGGCTAGGTGATGGCGATATTGGGGAGGCTTATATTTATTATTTATGCTTTTATTTTCTCAATGATCGGTCACTTGGAAGTGTATACTTTGTGGACGACATAGTGTATGTCATCTGTGTGACATTATGGTTAATTATTTTTCCTTTTCTTTTGTTCAGGTTAACCCGGATGTGGAAATGCATGCTTGATTGTCATCGTACTCAGTGCCAAGTGATTAGAGAAGCCAGAGGTTTAGGTCCTATAGGATCTGGAAAAAGGCATGATGATGCTCATCTTGATGCTACATCGCAGCTTGAGCATGAGCTTATTAACTGGACTTTCAGATTCTCTACTTGGATTAGTGCTCAAAAGGGTTATGTGAGAGCTTTGAACAATTGGCTTCTAAAATGTCTTCTGTATGAACCTGAAGAAACACCAGATGGAATAGTTCCTTTTTCACCTGGTAGGATAGGTGCGCCTCCTGTCTTTGTGATCTGTAACCAATGGTCACAAGCTTTGGAGAGAATATCAGAAAGAGAGGTGGTTGAAACTATGCGTGTCTTCACCACGAGTGTCTTACAGGTTTGGGAACAAGATAAGCTTGAAATGCGCCAGAGGATGGTAGCACACAAGGATCTAGAGAAAAAAGTTAAGAACTTGGATAGAAAGGACCAAAAATTACAGAAGGAAATTCAGGCACTAGACAAGAAAATTGTGCTAGTATCAGGGGATGTTGACACTCTCTCAGTTACTGGACAGATTGTATATCAGAGTGACACTAGAAATAGTACTTTACAGGCTAGTCTGCAACGCATTTTTGAGGCCATGGAAAAGTTCACCGATAACTCCACAAAAGCTTATGAGGAGCTTTTGCAACGTAACGAAGAAGATAGGCTTGCGAGAGAGCAAGAGAGGGTTTCATAGGGTCTGTTGTTAGATGGAGTTATAACTATCCCTTTTGCATTGATGACTTGGTTTATTATCTGCACTTTCAGCTGTCAAGGCGAATGAATGGAAGCTCTCTAGTTCTTTGAGGGTCGATTACCATAGAGTTCAAGAATTTATTCCTTGGAGCAAGCTTTTCCTCCATCTGTTGGCTGCCATTTCATTGTCTGCTAGGCTAGTTATTGTTGCTGAGAGAAGACTAATCAGGATCATCTGTAATAGCTCAGCAGTAAGCCATGCTTGAGGCTTCCAATTACAGTGCAAGATATTTATCTGGGCTGGCTCTGCAGTTTTAATTTAAGGAGACAACCAGTACAGTTGATTGACGACAACAGCTGAATATTTATACAAGCAAAGACAATGAACAACAATGCACACGAGCAAAGGCGAGGGGCAACCACAAGATAAGTTATTGCTGATTATGAATCAACTTGGTCCACTGCCTGACAACAGAAATGATTTTAAAGCTGCTTCTGGCCGAAGTGTTCGCTGAATCGATGATTGCTCGTAGAATCACATTATGAACAACTCTTACCGCTCCGTGAATCAGCGAGATCTACTTTCTATGGAGTGGGGCTCCTTTCTTGAGCTAAATATTGCAATTTAGCAGCATATGAGAGAGACATGGAAAGAAGGGCAAGAAGAGAGCTACTTTCACAAATCATAAAGTACCAAGACTTTGCACAAGTCGGCCAAAATAATTCAAGTAAGCGGCTGTCCTTTTCAGTTTTGTGATGATGATGAGTTTCAGTGTATTCTGTATGGGGTGCTTGGAGTGACGCAAGTCCTGTCTCTATGGCCAAAAATAATTGGATATTTGTATAAAATTTATTCTTTCCTTGTTCTTTCTTTTTCAGTATTTCATTTATATCAATTATTGTACAGACAACCTTTGGCAATTGAACAAAGTGACAGCACCTTAAATAAGAAAATGAACCAAACAAAAGTTCTGTTAAACGGCGACGTTTCATGGAGTGTTTGAATGTGGATGTAAAGTGAAAAGCTGTGAAGTGAAGTGTGAAATGTGACTTTAGTCTCTTCAATTATTGAGGTTTACATCCTGTATACTCTGTAGAGCAAAAACTACGTTTGGATTTTGGAATATATATATATTTTAATGTTTATGATTAGGTCACTTTGATTCCAGCAGTCATGCTTCCGTGATTCAGCAGAAAACTGTGAAAAAAACCTTTGAACCGACTGAACTTTGAGAGTTGACAAAATTCATTGCTTCTTGACAGTTGAATGGAATTCACTTTCTTGGGTTTTTATATGTGTTGAAAAGTCCAAAAGATATCATGCCAAGCCCAATTCAGTTAAACACGTTTGTGTTGATCTCTGAATGGGGATGCGTCTATAAGCTTATGATTCGTCTTCATCCAATAACGCATGACTTTGCCCCAAAAGTCCCATCTATTGGTCCATAGTCCACACGACATTAGGCAGCCATCTTAGGGTGCCTCTTTCCTTCAAATGACAACCATTGGTTGGCCGTTTGACCATTTTTACATAAACATTGAAGAGTATTATGATCAATCGGTCATGCCTTAATATCGCTCATTAAAGAATGTTAAGTTTAGTCGCTTACGCTTTAATGTTGCTTTTACAATGTTATGGTCAATGAATCATGACTCTTAGAATGTTATAGCAAAACAATACTATTCTCGTTGCAAATAAGTTTTTCTGCTTATCATGGCTCATTAAAGAATGCTAAAGCTTACACTTTAACATTGCTTTTACAATGTTATGGTCAATGGATATAAAACATTAAAGAATGCTACTGTCACTCGCTCACGCTAAATATTGCTCTCATAACTTTAAATGTTATGATTAGTCACTCATACTTTATCACTGTTCTTATAATATTATGGTCAATTGCTCATGCAACATTTTTTGTTATTTTGTCCTCTACAAATTGTAAAAAAAGCTAGGCTAAAATCACACTTCCCAATTCCAAATCACCATATGAAATATAAAATGGGTTTTGTACAAGTAGAGAGTATGAGAATAAAAGTTGTGACTATCATGGGTAAATAACAATTTTTTATAATTCTTCGATTGCCAGACTTATTCTCTTTTTGCGAGTGGAATTAAAAGCAATGGACGAATGGGAATTGGGAACCAACAACTACCACTCCAACCAGTCTTTTTCTCAATTTCACCAGGTCTTGAAAAATATTCATTTTCATCATCCACCAAACAAATGATTGACATATTTTCACTCTATTTTTTTTTCCTCCTCTTTGGTATCTGTGCAGAATCTGTAGATAGATTTGATTTGGCTACAAACTTTGCTGGCAGTCTTGAGTTTCCACCCAATGAGTTAAAATTACGTGCATTATAATCAGCATTTTTATGATAACCAAGGATTTATTTATTTATTGTTTTTTTGGGGTACATTTAATCAAGACCAAGCCTATGTCGCACGCTCGTCCCGTGACACTATGCTGGCAAAACTCACAATGTTGGTGATACCAAACAAAAAAAGCCAACATGGTTGAGTCGAGTAGAAAAGGGCATTGACTTGCACACGAGTGGTCTCAAATTCGTACTATCATAACATTTTGACAGTGTGAGAAATCCCTCTCTCTTTATAGTTTAGACTATCGTATGTATTAAAAAAATTGAAAAAAAAGACGTCGGTTGTGATTTCGAACTTTTTGGGCTGGCAAAACTCACAATCTTGGTGATACCAAATGAAAAAAGCCAACATGGTTGAGTCGAGTAGAAAAGGGCATTGACTTGCACACAAGTGGTCTCAAATTCGTACTATCATAACATTTTGACAGTGTGAGAAATTCCTCTCTCTTTATAGTTTAGACTATCGTATGTATTAAAAAAATTGAAAAAAAAGACGTCGGTTGTGATTTCGAACTTTTTGGCATAACATTATTGAATGGTACCTGCGTACAATGAATGAATGCAACTGTTAAAACACAGTAAGTGGCATATAATGATTTGTCTCCACAAAGAAAAATTGGACCTTTATGAGAAGAGAATATATGCTTTTTTAATTGGATAGGCCACACTTAAAAAAAGTTAATACACATCAAGATTATATGCATTAAAGAAAATAAAATGCAACAACCAAACAAGTTCTGGTATCTTGTCATGATGAAGTACTACAAGGAAAGCTAAAGAACAAGACAACTTAAGTACTGGGAAAAATCAGTTGGCTTTTCTTATACAAATCAATCCGTAGGTCAATTATGATGCAAAATAACAGGTCATGAGATTCTGTGTTTGTTCCAAACACATACTATTATAAAAAGGGAGAAACTGAGGAAGAAGGGTTTGCTTTGATTCTGCAATCTGCCTGTTTACTGTGTGTGTGCCTTATATTTTATTTTGTGGTCAACTGCACCAGGAAACTTGGTATTTGTTTAACCATGTTTTCTTCTGTCTTTACTTTGTGATGATAATAAACTACCCCAGTTGAGCATAATTTAATTGAAAGCATAAACCTTCCAAATCTAATTTCAAAGGGGAAATTCTTGTGGGGTTTAAGGAAAAGAGAAGCAAAAAGTAAGGATTGTGTAGCACAAGTAGGTTAAGAGCATTTATTTTCGCATCCGAGCTTATCTATTCGTTTCTTCTTTTGGTCAATATTACACGTATGAAATGCGTAGAGAAAAATTATATATAAAAATACACATATAGATAGATGACAGAATCTTATAATCCTAAATAGAATTTCACAAACTAATGATATTAATGTGATAAAACTTGATAAATTACCAACATTTAGGAAAAGAATTGTTCGGACAAGATTAGTACTAAAATGGTGATGATTGATGTGAAACGAGATACGTGTTGCATTCCTATCTTTTTTTCTTCTTTTTGTCAAAAAAGGAACTGATGAAATTCTTTTGCTTGTAGGAAAATTGAAAACCAAATGACCAAAAGTGTTTAGTGGAAAAATGGAAAGAAATAAAAGAAGGTTAACTAATAAAACTGTAGCAACTAGAAATGCTTTAATTACCATAAGCTAAACCTTTAGCATTAAACTGCCAGGAAGCTGTGACAGAGAGAGCACATACAAAACTGTCTCCTCTCTCTCTCTCTCTCTCTCTCTCTCTCTTCAAGTCTCTCTTAACCCACTAGACACTCAAGCTGAGGAGGCAGCCAGGAACCAGCTCATGGTTTTCCTCTAGTTTTTTCTTCTTCCAACTCCAAGAAGCTGCTGAAGCACACAAACACACAAACCAAGTCATGGGTTGCTGTGAATCAAAGGTTTCAGAGAAGCAACCAGAGAAGCTCCAAACCCAAGCACATGCCAACAACAGCCGGACTCCGACCCACCACCCGAACCCATCTCCCGGATCCGACCCGGAAACCGGCGGAGCTCCACCCTTCTCCGAATTCTCCTTCTCGGACCTCACAGCCGCCACCAACAACTTCAGCTCCGACTTCATAGTCTCAGAGAGCGGTGAGAAAGCCCCTAACCTTGTCTACAAAGGGCGGCTGCAGAACCGCCGTTGGATCGCCGTCAAGAAGTTCACCAAGATCGCTTGGCCTGATCCCAAGCAGTTTGCGGTAAGCTTGTTTATGCTTTTGGCTTCATTGGGTTTGGGACTTTTGGTCGTTTTGGTGGTTTTCAATCGTTTTGTGAAGTGGGTATGTGAAATACTTTGTGGGTTTTTAAATTTCTGGGCTTTTGCTTTTGTAGGAGGAAGCTTGGGGTGTTGGGAAGCTGAGGCATCGGAGGCTTGCGAATTTAATTGGGTATTGCTGTGATGGTGATGAGAGGCTGCTTGTTGCTGAGTACATGCCTACTGATACTTTAGCTAAGCATTTGTTTCATTGTATGTGTCAACACCTTTCTTTTCCTTTTTTTCCCCCCACTTTATACTTTAACTGGTGTATCAAGAATGCTGCTTTTTAGCTTAGCTTCTAAGATTTCTCAGTGACACTTTTGTGAAGTATCTCTAAGTACATAGTTCTGAAACAATCAAACATTGAAATGTAAGATTGCATTGACATTAGTTTTCTACAACATGACAAGTTATGCCATTTATCTTAGCTGGTCTATTTATGCATGTTGTTATCTAGTAGTTTTGCTAATCCTAGATGATGTTTTATATTGCCTTTCATTTGGGGAAGGTGCGGCGAGGTGGTTTTTGCTATAGTATTCTATTTAATGTGACTGTATTGTGCTTGTCTTCGTACTGTTAATTTCCTGAGTTTTGCATAGGAGATCAATTTTACTTTTGGGTTTTGTACCTCCAAATTGAGAAATTAGTGGCTGCATTCTGTTATATCTAAGATTAAAATTTTGGTCTCGGCTTGTTCTTGACAGGGGAGAATCAAACCATTGAGTGGGCTATGCGTTTAAGAGTGGGTCTTTATATTGCTGAAGCTTTAGATTATTGTAGTACTGAGGGCCGTCCATTATACCACGATTTGAATGCTTATAGGGTTCTCTTTGACGAGGTATTCCTTTCTCAAATTTGATTCTCATAGTTGAAAATATATGTATTTTCAGTTACTTCAGTGTCCATTAATATTAAGGGTGATATTCTAGTATTTGAATGTGACCTGTAGGATGGTGATCCTCGTCTTTCCTGTTTTGGCTTGATGAGAAATAGTAGGGATGGGAAGAGTTATAGCACGAATCTTGCCTACACGCCGCCTGAGTATTTAAGAAATGGTAATAACATCTCTAGTCTAAATATCACCTATCTGTTTGATCATTGTCTAGTTAGTATTGTAGTTTTCCTATCTAAAGGAATTTTCCTGCATGAGATATGCCTTCAGTTGTCTTTTAATTTACATTGTAGGAAGGGTCACTCCAGAGAGTGTTATTTATAGCTTTGGCACTGTCCTTCTAGATCTGCTAAGTGGAAAGCACATCCCTCCAAGTCATGTAAGTGCGCTGCTATATAACATGCTTTATGCGTTTTAGAGCAAATGTATCTTGATGCTATAGTCCTCTTGGATTGTGTCAACTAGTAGTTGTCACTCAAAGTTGAAATTAATTAATTACAAATATTCTTTAGTGGATCTGTTTATACTAATTTGATTGTTCGAATAAGATACGCAGATATATCTTTGAGTATTCAAGCTCTTCAGCATGCTGGATTTGCGAAACAGTTTTCTTCATAACCTCCACATCTTAGTGGACAAATAATATTGAACAACATCCCTGTTTTATATAATTTCATTCTGTCTCCATGCAATTCACCCATCTTGATGTTATGCAAAAACACTCCCTTCACTTCTTCTAAAAACTATTTTCATGGTTATCTTAGTTCACATAAATCTCTTCTTGGAATTGTGAATTTCAATTTACTTTTAATTTCATTACATGAGAAGATTTTTCGTGACTTTTTGAATTATAACAATACTTTCCATCATGCTAGAAGTTTAAGTTGTTTTATTATCTAGAGTTAACCATCATACAAGATGATCACATGAGATTTGTTCAGTGCTGGTCTGTTTTTTTTATAAACGGAACATAGTCTAGTATATATTTGATGTATATTCATGTAAACAGGCTCTTGATATGATACGGGGGAAAAATATCATTCTCTTAATGGATTCACATTTGGAGGGGAAATTTTCTACAGAGGAAGCAACCGTGGTTGTTAATCTTGCCTCTCAATGTCTCCAATATGAACCCAGAGAGCGGCCTAATACGAAGGACCTTGTTGCGACACTTGCTCCACTGCAGACGAAACCTGAAGTAAGATACTTTCTCTAATTGGATTATGAAATAGTCTAGTTTATGAACAAAACTATTATTCTTTTTCTCAGTGCATACTCTAAGTGTACCTTGTTCTTGATTTTGCACTTGTAATTTTGTAATTCCCTGGCATAAGCTGTTTTTGATGGCTCAATATGGCTGGCTGGGTGCAAAAGGAACCTCCTTACACTGTATCTGAAAATGATGGAGATCCATGGAGTGGAAAATGATGCATGCACACATGGATTGTGTTGAATGCTGTGGCTTTTGTTTCTCTTCAAAGTTGAAGATCCCTCCGCCCTATTAAAAAAATAAAATTGCTGTGGCTGGCATTCTTGCCATGGCGGATGCCTTTAACCTCCTTTAGGGCATTTCCCTGGCATCCACATATTCTTACATGGCCAAAACTATGTTTGTCTGTGGACCTAATATGAGGTCAAATAAGTTTTGTAATCGATGGATGTGCTCTTAAGATGATAAAGGAGCACTACTTCACATTAAGAAGCTAATAACAAAGGTCTGGATTGCAGGTCCCATCTTATGTCATGCTTGGAATTCCAAAGCATGAGGAAGCCCCTGCAACCCCGCAACGTCCCCTTTCTGCAATGGGCGAGGCCTGTTCTCGGATGGACCTCACAGCAATCCATCAGATCTTGGTTATGACGCACTACCGAGATGATGAAGGAACCAATGAGGTAGTTGAGTGGTACTAGAGGTCTTGCATATCCCTGTTCATTCAATTTGTGCTAAGAGATCTTTTTGAATTTGGATGGGTTCAGTTATCTTTCCAAGAGTGGACTCAACAAATGAGAGACATGCTGGAGGCAAGGAAGCGAGGGGACTATGCATTTCGTGACAAAGATTTTAAAACTGCCATTGATTGTTACTCCCAGGTATAACTTTGTAGCCCGTGTGTGCCTTTTAATTTATATATAATGGTAAATCTTTTTGGCTGGAAATATGTCAAGAAATTGACTGAACGTTTGACTTGGAACCTTCCACCAGTAGATTATGTCATAATATTATGCCCTCAACTGTAAGTGTTACCATATTTATTTTCTTGCTCAACCTTTTTGAATCAAATTACTGCTGATGTAGTCTTAGTAGTCTTTTGTTGATTAGATTTAGGATGGCTATTCGAAGCATTTTGTTTTTGTTGTTATGTGTTACGATGGGCTCATCAAGTTATAATCTTGAAGTAACTGGGTCTTAAGTAGTGATGTTCACTTAAGTGGTTCCTTTTGGGTTTTTCGAGTGCAGTTCATAGATGTTGGAACTATGGTGTCCCCAACTGTTTTTGCACGACGCAGTTTATGCTATCTGTTAAATGAGCAACCTGATGCTGCTCTTCGAGATGCAATGCAAGCACAATGTGTTTATCCAGACTGGCCCACGGCCTTCTACATGCAGTCAGTTGCTCTAGCCAAGCTAGACATGCACAAGGACGCCACCGACATGTTAAATGAAGCAACTGCACTAGAAGAAAAGCGGCAACGAGGAGGCAGGGGATCATGAAGTTCAACTATGTAATAAGTGATAGTCCATTATTCACCACTACCAATTGACAGTTGTTGTTGAGGCCAATGAAAATTTGTATAAAATCTGAGCTGGGAATCAAAATTGTCTTTACCATTGAGAATGTATTTATACAGAAACATCGATATCTTTTGTTGCACTAGTGAATGTGTGCTTCTCTCCCTCTCTCTCTCACTGCCTCACTGGTCTTGTACAATTTAGAAACCAAAGACAGCTACATACTATCGTTGTGATTTAGAAATGGTGGATATAATTTAAGTGACTCCAACCCGTCTTAATATGCTGACCATGACAATGGTGTCATGTTTGTCGTGCACCGGCGAAAGCGCTTTACTCAGGCTTGTAGATGGAACTTAATATATTGAACAATGCTGATAAACAGATACAAGAACAGGAGATAAATTTTCCTTGGTGTCTTTCCCATGTGTATTTATAGTTTTATACGTTCTTTTTCTTTTCTGTTCATGCAATGGCAACAATGGTATTGTATGTGACAAAATTTGCACGTAAAAACATTATTTAAACAAAACTTTTGACTGAAAAATCATATGAATTGTATGGGTTTTCTAAATGATTGTATTGCAAGACAATATGATCACAGACTTAATCTTTTTAGTAGTCCCTATTTGTCCCTCTGTTAGAGGGACAGAGCATTGTTTACTGCTTAAACCTTGTGAGAATCAAGTCCTTTTGAATGCCATTGATTGTTGATTATTTATTATCTCTCTTGAGACAATTGGAATCTTGACAGCCTTGATATTTGACATGATTTGCGCAAATCCCATGTGACAATCATAATTTCAAATGCTCCTGTGAATTTACCCCTCTCAGGTTTGACTTTGGGAAATTAGAGTAAATTCATCTTTTGATCTTGTAATTAGACAATAGGGATAAGTTCATTTTTCAATTAGTTTTCTAGATCGAAGCCATGCATTGGATGATAATCGGAATGCAGAGACCCGAGGATGATAGTCAGATCGGAAATCGTGTTAGTTTCAGTACTTGCAAGAATTCAAGATCAGTTCCCAAAGTGAATGCTTTTGAAGAAAGAAAGAGACTAGTTGAGAATTTAAGCAAATGAACATATCATTTTGTATAATTAATTTGATATCAGAGGATGTATTTGTATACACATGTAATGTTTTTCATGTACAAAATCGAAAAAGCTAATATCTAGTGGTTTAGGATGTTGAGGAGGGAGACTCTTGTTTTGATCATTTGCCTAAATAGGCGCTCAAGTCCGTCTTCCTGATCTTGAATGCATGCGTCCAGCTTCTCCAACTGGTTGTGTGCATTAAGTGCACTTTGGGAATGAGATTTGCTTGTCTTGTGTCCAATGAGTGACTGTAATGAAGCATCCACCTCTGCAAATTCATTTACTTCTGTTTCTTCCTCACAAGCTACTTTTTTTGATTGCATCATCTTGGAGACCAAAGACCAGCTGCTGTTTGGCTGTGATTTTGGGCTGGAGATGAAGGACAGCAGTGATTCGAACACTGTCAGAGTGACTGCTTCAACATCTCTCAACTTGCTCACAATGGAAATAGTCTCACTGTCCTGGTTGAGGGAAGAGAAAGTGGATCTGTTTTCGGTTCCCTTGAGATTCTTCATAGCCTTTTCAATTGTCTTTTTCACCATCTTCCTGGAGGTTAAGTATTTCCTAACCTCACTTGTAAGAGCTCCAGTTTCACCTCCCCGCTTTCTTCGCATGATGGATTGAAGGTTCTGGATGCATTCCTTGGTTTGCAACAAGGCATCTTTGGCAGTGCCACAAACATCCAACCGCCAGAGTGAGCCATCTAACAACTCATTAGTCCATTTCTCATTCTGCTCTTGGGCTAAGGCTTGTTGAGTGAGGGGCAACTGAAGAAACCTATCAACAGAATCATGCAAGTCTTGGAGGCCACTTAGTTTGTTGCATATTGATGATGAAGATGTGGAGGTGGCCTCAGAAGACCTCAATTTACACAAAAGTTCATCAACTTCTTCAATGATCGGGTGTGGCCTAGAGGGGAAGCTGTTAGAGCGAGTATGCAAAGCCATTTCTTCTTGGTGTATTGTGAGAAGATAGAATATAAGACCTTGTAGTTAATGTACAATTGAGATTGATTTGTTCCTCTCCATATGCATCTGCTTAATATATAGTGTTGGTTGAGGAAGGGGACATGGAAACTCATCCACTTCAATCATCGGTGAGAGGTAACATGATTTTGATTTGTATCTATACGTTCCCTTGGCAATGTTTATGCAAGGTTTCTTCCCACACCAGCATTCCAACTCATGAACTGATTAATTTAGGATATAAAACCTCATACTATCTTTATATAATGTTACAATCACTCGATCATAATTAACATATTGGACAGCAATCCATAAATTAAATATTAAGCATGAGTGCCAATGGCCTGTGTCCAGCCACTTCTATGCTTAAGCCTTATGCATAGACTCAATTATGATGATTCATGTATGTGAGTGATTAGTTAATGCATCTTATTTTTGCAGGTCCTTGGCATGATATTGTTAAGCAAGCAGCAGGCAAGATCTGCAATCTGCATTTTTTATAGCCTCAGTGTTTCCAAAATGTAGAAAAATGGTGTGTAGCAGACTTGATGAATTGGACTGTTCCCAAGCAGAATGACATCCAGCACAATTGTCATTCTTGGATCTGAGATGCGCATCTGCCGTGTTATTGTCATTAATTAGTTACAACAGTTTGTTAATTTTAATCTGTCTTTGATTATTCCCCGGGAGATAACTGGAATTTGACATCCATTTCAGTTGTTTTGAAATTTTTTTTTTTGGTAATAGCAAGTGAGCAACCACTCCGAGTCGTAGACCTGAACGGATTTGACTCTCCCCAGGGGGTGTTTTTTCACAAGGTGGGATTCGAACGCTGGACCTCACTGAGGCCAGCTAACATTCGCCCACTTGCAGGCCTAGCCAGGATATCCACTAGACCAAACCCCTTGGGTGTTGTTTTGAAATTTTGTTTAGTGGTCACAGAGTTTTACCAGAAATTCTTCATTCAATGATATGCTGGCAAGTTTACTAGAAAGAAATAAAAATAAATGATTGTATAGCAAGCAAGACCAAATGATCATAGACTTAAAACCTTTTTTAGTCTCTAATAGTTCCTCTAACAGAGACAGTCAGCATATGCTTACTGCTTAAAGAAAATCAAGTCTTCTTTTGAATGCCATTGATCGTTGATTATTTATTGTCTCTCTTGAGACAATTGGAATCTTGACAGCCTTGACATTTGATATAATCTACGCAAATCCCATGTGACAACAATGATAGTTTTACATACTCCTGTGAGTTTACCTCTCAGGTTTGATTTCGGGAAATTAGAGTTAATTCACTTTTCATTATCTTGTAATTAGACAATAAGGGTAAGTTCATTTTTTCCATGCACAGGATGATAATCGGAATATAGAGAACGAAAATTGTGTTAGTTTCAGTACTACAAGAATTCATGATCAGTTCCCAAAGTGAATGCTTTCGTAGAAGGATGAGACTAGTTGATAATTTGAGCAAAAGAGTATATCATCATTATGTATCTGAATTTGATCCCAGGGGATGTATTTGTATACAAATATGTTTTTCATGTACAAAATCGAAAAATCTAAGATATATGTATCTAGTGGTTTAGGATGTTGAGGAGGGAGACTCTTGTTTTGATAATTTGCCTAAATACGCACTCAACTCCTTCTTCTTGGTCTTGAATGCATGACTCCAGCTGCTCGAGCTGGTTCTGCGCAACACTTTTGTTTTGAGATTTGCATGTCTTGTGTCCAATGAGAGAGTTCAATGCAGCATCCACTTGTGCAAATTCATTTGCTTCTGTTTCTTCTTCACAGGCAACTTTTTTTGAGTGCATCATCTTGGAGACCAAGGACCAGCTGCTTGGCTGTGATTTTGGCCCAGAGATGAAGGAAAGAAGTGAGTCAAACACTGCAATAGTGACTCCTTCAACTTCTCTCAACTTGTTTACCATGTCAATTGACTCATTGTCCTTGTTGAGGGATGAGAAATTGGATCCCTTAAGATTCTTCATAGCCTTTTGGATTGCCCTTTTCACCGTCTTCCTGGAGGTTAAGTATTTCCTGACCTCACTGGTGAGTGCTGCAGATTCACCTCCTCGTGTTCTTCGTATGATTGATTGAAGATCTTGTGCACATTCCTTGGTTTGCAAGATAGCATCCTTGGCGCTGCTGCAAACATCCAAGAGTCTGAGAGAGCCATCTAATAGCTCATTAGCCCATTTCTCATTCTGCTCTTGTGCTAAGGCTTGTTGAGTGAGGGGCAACTGAAGCAACCTGTCAACACAATCATGCAAATCTTGGAGACCGCTTAGTTTGTGGCTTATTGATGATGAAGATGTGGAGGTGGCCTTAGAAGACCTCAGTCTACGCACACGTTCATCAACTTCTTGAACGATTGGGTGTGGCCTTGAAGGGAAGCTGTTAGAGCGAGTGTGGAAAGCCATTTCTTGTTTGTGTATTGTGAAAAGATAGAACAGAAGACTTAGAAAGTTGTGGTTGATGTACAATTCAGAGTGCTTAATATATAGTGTTGATTGAAGAGGGGGACATGGAATCTCATCCGCTTCAATCATCAGTGAGAGAGGTAACATGATTTCGATTGGATCTATATGTTCCCTAGGTAATGTTTATGCATTGTCTCCTCCCACACCAGCATTCCAACTCATGAAGTTATTAGTTTAGCACATTATAATGCTACAACCATTTAATCATTGTTAATATACGATACCACGAGTGGCATTGACGTCCTTGTTTCCAAAAATACGTGGGGAGGCAAAAACCATTTAACTCAATTATGGTGATCAACATATGTGATTAGTTAATTCCTCTTGTTTTGCAGGTCCTTCACATGATTTTTTGCCAAGGAGGAGGCATGATCTGCAAATATGCAATATTTTGCATTAAAAAGTCACCATCCGTTGTGTTTCTATAATGTAGGAAAATGGAAAATTGTTGGTTATTTAGCAAACTAGAAAGAATTGCAATGTTTCTATCATATATATGAATTGCAATGTTCCCCAAACTGAAAGAAAACCAACATAATTTTCACTATAACCAGCATAATTAATTAGTCTCATTAATTTTTTTTACTTTAATCTGTGTTTAATATTTCCTGGGAGATAATCCATTTTATTGTTTTGAAAACTTCTGTAGGGCTCAGAGATTTTTCTTACTTAACTCAGAAACAACATGCAGATATGAAATTAGGCAGCTGAAATAAAATGCTTCAGTGAGTTTTACCAGAAAAAAGGAAGCTTTCTCTGATGTTACTTTAAATTTTACCTTAAAAAAATACAAGTAAATTAAACCACCTCCAAGGATTGTTTTTACAAAACAAAAGTGTGGGTTAATCTTTAACTGATGTTTACTATTTTTCACCACCCAGCGTTAACAATGTCTTCTGAAGATCCTCTAAAATGCTTCAGTGAGTTTTACCATAAACTTTTGTTTTAGTTTCCTTTGAATGTGAAGTGTTTATTGATGGTTATCTGCCTTGAGATAAATGAAGTCTTGAAAGTCTTGTGATCATATTCAACTCCCTAAATTGTCACTGAAACATACAAATTGATCAAGTATTGATGAAATTCTGAGCTTCCAAATAGACCTTAAAACTCAAGTCATTATCTGAAGGTAAGAGCGGGTGCAAGTTATCCCACATCGCTTTGTCGGTATCAGACACTACGCTTTATAAACCTAACACGAGGAGGTTCTATCGCCGAGCTTTGTAACGCAAGCTTATAACCCGAGTGGGGGCTTCGAGGTTTGGAACTTTGGCTCAGTATTAGCTGGTCCGGTCCGGGTCGACTATCTTCTGACTCTCCCATTCCAAGCCAGGAGTTGAACCATGTGGCTCGAGCGAAGGCACTGGGTCTCTTGGCTCCTAGAGTGGAGGGAACTGCGTAAGGCTGGCTTCACAGAGCAACGATTACCTCCCGCTCTTGGCAGTGGAAGGATAACGAGTCGGTGTCGCTCGGATCCACCATGGCCCGCTAGACTGTCCCAATTGAACCAAACCTTTTTGCAATTTTCTTCCTCGATTTGGGAAGTTTCAATGCCAAAATCAAAATCAGGTTTCTCTTAAATTTTTTTTTTGCCTGATTGGGATGATGGGAAAGTTATGCTTTGTGGGGAACTCTGCTTCTATTTTAGTTTCTTCTTTGAAATTATTAGGGTACTGCTTGTATCGATTAACAATTTGAGGTTTGGAAAAGAATGCTTTTGAAGTAAGAAAAAGGGTGTATATCGTTGTTTATATATCCATTTCATATCAGAAGTGGTATTTGTATGCATGTATTGCTTTCCATGTTAAAAATTGAAAAGCCCTAAACCCTAATATATATATATATATTGAGAAGAGAGACTCTTGTTTTGATCAATTGCCTAAAAAGGCACTCAAGTCCTTCTTCCTCGATTTGGGAACAAGACTCCAGCTTGTTAAGCTGGTTCTGCACATTATCGACATTTTGGTGTTGAGATTTGCTTGTCTTGTGTCCAATGAGAGAGTTCAATGCAGCATCCACTTGTGCAAACTCATTTGCTTCTGCTTCTTCCTCACAAGCAACTTTTTTTGATTGCATTATCTTGGAGACCAATGACCAGCTACTTGTCTTTGATTTTGGCCCAGAGACAGAGGACAAAAGTGACTCAAACACTGCAAGGAAGAGAGACTCTTGTTTTGATCAATTGCCTAAAAAGGCACTCAAGTCCTTCTTCCTGGTCCCGAATGCAAGACTCCAGCTTGTTAAGCTGGTTCTGCACATTATCGACATTTTGGTGTTGAGATTTGCTTGTCTTGTGTCCAATGAGAGAGTTCAATGCAGCATCCACTTGTGCAAACTCATTTGCTTCTGCTTCTTCCTCACAAGCAACTTTTTTTGATTGCATTATCTTGGAGACCAATGACCAGCTACTTGTCTTTGATTTTGGCCCAGAGACAGAGGACAAAAGTGACTCAAACACTGCAAGAGTGACTGCTTCTACTTCTCTCAACTTCTCATGATCCTTGTTGAGGGAAGAGAAAGCGGATTTGTTTGCTATTGCCTTCAAACTACCCATAGCCTTGTTGATTGTTTCACCATCTTCCTAGAGGTTAAGTATTTCCTTACCTCACTTGTAAGAGCTCCAGTTTCACCTCCTCGCCGCCTTCGTATAATCGATTGAAGATCCTGTACGCATTCCTTGGTTTGCAGGATGACATCCTTGGCACTGCTGCAAACATCTAAGAGTCTCAGAGAGCCATCTAATATCTCATTAGCCCATTTCTCATTCTGCTCTTGGGCTAAGGCCTGTTGAGTGAGGGGCAACTGAAGCAACCTATCAACACAATCATGCAATTCTTGGAGGCCACTTAGTTTGTGGCTTATTGATGATGATGAAGACGTGGAGGTGGCCTCAGAAGACCTCAATCTACACAAATGTTCTTCAACTTCTTGAACGATTGGGTGTGGCCTTGAAGGGAAGCTGTTAGAGCAAGTATGGAAAGGCATTTCTTTTTTTCTGTGTTGTTTGAAGATAGAACAGAAGACCTTGTAGTTGTGGTTGATGTCTAATTCAGAACTGATGGGTTCTTTCCATATGCATCTGCTTAATATATGGTGTAGGTTGAGGAGGGGGACATGGAATCTCATCCACTACAATCATCAGTGGGAGGTAACATGATTTCGATGTGGATCTATATGCTCCATCAGCGATGTTTATGCATTGTCTCTTCCCACACCAGCATTCCAACTCATGAACTGATTAATTTAGCATATAAAATCTCAGAGTTTCTTTACATAATGTGACAATCATTCAATCATAATTAACATATTGGATAGAGATCAATTAATTATATATGTGATAGCACGAGTGGACATGATCCCATGCCCAGCAGTTTTATATGCTTATTTATGTATGTGATTAGTTAATCTTATTTTGCAGGTCCTTGACATGATGGTTAAGCAAGCAGCAAGCCTGATCTATAATTTTAAGGCTTTCTAAATGGTTGTAGTGAATGAAGCAAGTAAGGCCATATGATCATTGACTTAAGCCCTTTTTTAGTCTCTAATTGTCCCTCTAACAGAGACAGTCATCATATGTTTACTGCTGAATCAAGTCCTCCTTTTCATGCCATTGATTATTGATTATCTCTCTTGAGACAATTGGAATCTTGACAGCCTTGACATTTGATATAATTGGCTTAAATCCCATGTGTAACAATGATAGTTTTTGATACTCCTGTGAGTTTACCTCAGGTTTGACTCAGGGGAGTTAGAGTTAAATCAAATTTTCATCTTGTAATTAGACTAGGGAATTTTTTTTTTTTTGTTCCATTAATTTCCAAGATTGATGCCAAAAACATAGATTATATGTGGTTATATAGAACATAAATGGTAAAATGTTTGTTGCAGTAGTTGCAAGAATTTATGATCTGTTCAGAAAACGAATGCTTTTGACGAAAGAAGAAGAATAGTTGACAATTAAGCAAATGAGTAAATCATTTTGTATAATCAATTTGATATCCAGAGGATGTATTTGTATACACGTATGTTTTTCATGTACATAATCGAAAAAGCTAAGATCTAGTGGTTTAAGATGTTGAGGAGGGAGACTCTTGTTTTGATCAACTGCCTAAAAAGGCACTCAAGTTGTTCTTCCTGATCTTGAATGCATGACTCCAGATTGTCGAGCTGGTTGTCTACTTTTTTGTGGTCAGATTTGCTTGTCTTAATGAATGATTGCAGAGCAGCATCCACTCGTGCAAATTGATTTGCTTCCGTTTCTTCCTCAAAAGCTACTCTTTTGGTGTGAATAATCTTGGAAACCAATGACCAACTGCTGCTTGGCTTTGACTTTGGGCCAGAGATGAAGGACAGGAGTGATTCGAACACTGAGAGAGTGACTGCCTCGACATCTCTCAACGTTCTAACAACGGCAATAGTCTCATTGTCCTTGTTAAGGGATGAGAAACTGGATCCCTTGAGATTTCCCATAGCCTTGTGGATTGCCTTCTTCACCATCTTCCTAGAGGTCAAGTATTTCCTGACCTCAGTTGTGAGTGCTCTGGATTCACTTCCCCGCCTTCTTCGCATGATTGATTGAAGGTCCTGCACGCATTCCTTGGTTTGCAACAGAGCATCCTTGGCTCTGCTGCAACCATCCAAGATCCTCAGAGAGCCATCTAATAGCTCATTAGTTGATTTCTCATTCTGCTCTTGGGCCAAGGCTTGTTGAGTGAGGGGCAACTGAAGCAACCTATCAACACAACTATGCAATTCTTGAAGGCCAGTTAGTTTGTGGCTGATTGATGATGATGTGGGGGTGACCTCAGAAGACCTCAATCTACACAAATGTTCATCAACTTCTTGAACGATCGGGTGTGGCCTAGAAGGGAAGCTGTTAGAGCGAGTGTGGAAAGCCATTTCTTTTTCCTTTTTTGGTCTTGTGAGAGAGAGAATAGATGACCTTGAAAGAATAGGTTAAATGTACAATTCAAACTGATGTGTTCCTTTCCATCTGCATCTGCTTAATATATAGTGTTGGTTGAAGAAGGGGACATGGAATCTCATCCTCTTCAATCACCAACCAGAGGTAACATGATTTCGATTTGGATCTATATGTTCCCTAGGCAATGTTTGTGCGATGTCTCTTCCCACACCAGCATACCAACTCATTTGCATATAAAAATCTCAGAGTATGCTGTTGCACGAGTGGCTTTAATCTATTAACCCTGTGTCGACCAAACGAAACCATGCATCCTTCCTAGCCATAGTGTTATATGATTTATTAAAGTCAATTATGCAGATCAGATTGGTTAAGTCATCGTATTTTGCAGGTCCTTGATATGATTGCTGGGCAAGTAGGAGGCAAGATCTGCAACCAGTATTAATAAGTATTGGAGAAAATGGCATGAAACAGACTTGGTGATCTGGACTGTTTGTCCCCCAAACGAAACGAAAACCGGCAGAATTATTGTTACTGGGAGTGAGATCTGAGTCTACCATTGGAGTAATAATGAACTAATTAGTCCCATTGATTTGTTAATGTTAATCTGTTTTTGATTGTTTCCCTGGATAAAATTAGACATGAAAGCCCCCAATTAAGTGTTTAAACACTTGAGCTCTAAGAGTATTTGATTGAGTATATAAAAAATGTATATCTCATTCATGTACAAGTATGAGCCAAAATACTTTTGGATGAATCATCAAACGCCTTGAAATTCTGGTTTTCAACATACTTTTGGTTTGAGGATGTTGAGAAGGCGACCTCAATCATAAGTTCAGAGAGTCCTGTGAATTTGTTGAGGGTATCTTGGATGTTTGCATCGCTGTGGTATTTCTTTCGGGTTGAGCGCTCACTTTCTAAAATATTGCCTGAATGGTATTTTTGTTCCGTATTTCAAATACTTGGTACAGTGTCAAATAAGTTATTGGGTGGTCTTTAATTTATAAAGGAAACTAAATAAATAAAAATGATTAAAACAGAAAATTCCATTTAAAAATAAAACTTGAAAAAGAAAAAAAGAGGAAGTGGCTAAAAAGGTGGCGGTCTGGTCAAGAGCGGCGGACCTCCTTGGCCCAGTAAGTTCTGATAGTTCTGGATGCCGTCATGTTCACCACTGCTGCTCTGATAAGCCAACATCCTTAATGCCGTCCTGGGCAAAGACGTCAACCGGGCAGCCTAAAGAGACTATAGGAGCCCAATGTAGTCCTTCTGGAAACATACGGCGAGCTTAGACTTGTGTATCTAAGGCCACCAACCGAGAACATATTGGGCCGTAGGTTGTCCGTGTCCTGACAAGAACTTTCCACATTCCACCTTTAATGCCCCCACGTTGGGTCACAAGCCCACGTTACTAGGCTCGGCAAACTAAATTTTAGGACTTAACTATATTAAGTACTTGACAAGCATTATGTTTTTTCAATGTGGGATTTACTGTTTTTTCAGGGTATAAAGAGAAAAGGAATAAAACTCCATCATGAGGTCTTATGTTCACTGCTTCAAGAATGTGAGAGTCAAGTCGTCCTTTGAATGCCTTTAGTTGTTGATTATTGAGTATCTGCCCTTCAGATATTTGATATGCTTTGCTTGCATAAATTCCATACGATCTCAGTGCTTGCTTTGAACACTCACATTATAGCTGTTTAATTTTTGTTTTCTTCTT
Source organism: Prunus avium (assembly GCF_002207925.1). The sequence goes on from NW_018921756.1 coordinate 82,282, forward strand.
TTTAATTTTTCGTAAGCTTGGTCTCTGTTTGTTCAAATCTTTGAACTCTTCTCTTAGGAAGATGTTTTCTGCCTTACTTGACGCCTTGGATAGCATGACAATTAAAGTTGCAGTAAATATTAAAGGAATTCAGGATTAGGATCGGCACCAAATTGAATGCTATATTAAGCGCAATTTAACCAAAATTGTATTAATTTGAGACCAGAGGATGTTTCTGTAACCAAAATTGTATTCAGCAAGCATGTGTTTATGTGAGGATCAAGTCCTCCTTTGAATGTAATCAACTGTTGATTATTGATTATCTTACTTGAGAGTGAGACAAACAGAATCTTGACAGCCTTGACATTTGGTATAATTTGTACAAATATCCCATGTGACCTCAATCATACATTGTTATAACTCGTGTGAAATACCACTCAGCCTTGTGTACGATTGAGAAATTACAGCTAATTCTTTTTCAAATTGTAATTGGAGAAAAAAGTTCTTTTGTGAATTAATTTCTAAGACTAAGTAGAAAATCATCTTCAGTACTGGCATTAATTAACCATATGAGCTTCGGAAAGGAACGCGTTTGAAATAAGAGAAAAGATAAGTGGCGATTCAAGGGAAAAAGTATATCATTATGTATATGAATTTGATATCAGAGGATGTATTTGTATACACATGTATGTCTTTCATGTACAAAATCGAAAAAGCTAATATACGTCTAGACTAGACGGTCTAGTGGTTTAGGATGTTGAGGAGGGAAACTCTTGTTTTGATCATTTGCCTAAATAGGCACTCAAGTCCTTCTTCTTGGTCTTGAATGCATGACTCCAGTTGGTCAAGTTGATTGTGGGCATCATCAGCACTAGGCTTGCTTGCCTTGTGTCTAATGAGTGAGTTCAATGCAGCATCCACCTCTGCAAATTCATTTATTTCTGTTGCTTCCTCACAAGCCACTTTCTTTGACTGCATCATCTTGGAGACTAGTGACCAGCTGCTGGGCTGTGATTTTGGCCCGGATATGAAGGAAAGAAGTGACTCAAACACTGCGAGGGTGATTGCTTCAACTTCTCTCAACTTGCTAACAACGGAAAATGTCTCATCGTCCTTGTTGAGGGAAGAAAATGTGGATCTGTTTTCGGTTCCCTTGAGATTCTTCATAGCCTTTTGGATTGCCTTTTTCACCATCTTCCTAGAGGTCAAGTATTTCCTGACCTCAGTTGTGAGTGCTCCAGATTCACTTCCCCGCCTTCTTCGCATGATTGATTGAAGGTCCTGCACGCATTCCTTGGTTTGCAACAGAGCATCCTTGGCACTGCTAGAAACATCCAAGAGTCTGAGAGAGCCATCTAGTAGCTCATTAGCCCATTTCTCATTCTGCACTTGTGCTAAGGCTTGTTGAGTGAGGGGCAACTGAAGCAATCTATCAACACAATCGTGCAAGTCTTGGAGGCCACTTAGTTTGTGGCTTATTGAAGATGAAGATGCAGAGGTGGCCTCAGAAGATCTCAATCTGCACAAGAGTTCATCAACTTCTTGAAGGACCGGGTGTGGCCTAGAGGGGAAGCTGTTAGAGCGAGTGTGGAAAGCCATTTCTTGTTTGTGTGCTGTGAGAGGATAGAAGAGAAGACTTTGTAGTTAATGCACAATTGAGATTGATGTGTTCATTTCCATATGCATCTGCTTAATATATAGTGTTGGTCAAGGAAGTGGACAGGACATGGTATCGCGTCCACTGCAATCACCAGCCAGCAGTAACATGATTTCGATTTGGATATATATTTTCCCTAGGCAATGTTTATACAATGTCTCTTCCCACACCAGCACAACTCATGAGCTGATTCATTTTGCATATAAAATCTCAGGGTCTGCTAAAAATCCTTATTAACAATTGGACATAAATATATATATATTATATGTTATTGCACGAGCAGCATTGACTCTGTCTAATAATACGTGGTGAGGGAAAAACCATGCATCCTAGCCATCCTTCTCATATGCTACAAACTCTATTATGCTGATTATGATTAATGTAAGTGATTAGTTAATTCATCTTAATTTCATGATTGTTGCTCTACGAGCAGGCAAGATCTGCAATATCCACTAATTTATGACCATGCATTGTGTTTCCATATTGTAGAAAAATGCTATGTAGCAGACTTGAAGAACTGGACTGTTCCCCAAACACCACGAAAACCAGCACAATTATTGTTATTGGGTGTGATATCTGAGTTTGCCATGTGAGTATCATAAATTAATTAGCCCCAGGGATTGGTTATCTGTTTTTGAGTATTTTCCTGGAGATTATTAGACAAGGACAGATTCAAATTCCATTTACCCTATTCGGGAAAGTTGTGAGTTTTACCAGAAAATGCTACAGGTTTTGATGTTATTAAGTTTTATCAAAAAGAAAAAACCTGTAATTGAAGTAAATTGTGGAAAGAAAAGTATTGATTAATTATATGAGAAAGTATATTGTACGTGTATATCTCATTAATGTACAAGTATGAGCCAAAACAATTTTGGATGAATCATCCAGTACTATCTGAGTATCCTAATCTAGTGGTTGAGGATGTTGAGGAGGGAAACTCTGGTTTTGATCAAACGCCTTGAAAGGTGTTCAAGTGACTCTTCTAGATCTTGTATGCACAACTCTAAATTTTGCAGTTGGGTTTGTGCATTCTGAATAATGTTATCAGATTCTTTTGTCTTGTGACCAACAATTGAGTGCAATGCTGCATCCACCATTGCAAATTCATTTGCATCTGTTTCTTCTTCTTCTTCTTTCTTTACATGCTGCTACTCTTTTATGGCGCATCAAGTTTGAGACTAGTTGCAACCCACTTGGCTTTGATTGTGTCTTTGGACCCGAGATAAAAGAAAATATGGAATCAAACACAGTCTGAGTAACTGCTTCCATCTCTTTCAACATGCTAACCATAGCCACAGCCTCATGCTCCTTACTGAAGGGAGAAACAACCTTCAAATTTCCTAAGGCCTTGCAGACAGCTTTTTTCATCACCTTCCTGATTGCCAAGAATTTCTTAACCTCACTTGCAAGCTCAGTTTTTCCTCCCCGTCTTCTGCGGATAATTGATAAAATTTCTATTGTGCATTCTTTGGTTTGGAGCAAGGTATCCTTGGCGACACTACATACATCCAATTGCCTAAGAGATCCATCCAATAGCTCATCGTTCTCCTCTTGAGCTAAGGCTTGTCGAGTGAGTGGCAACAAAAGCAGCTCATCTGCACAATCATACAAATCCTTAAGGCCATTTAGGCTTTGGCTTACTGATGTAGAGGATGAAGAGGCGGTTCCAGAAGTCCTCAATCTGCACAACTGCTCATCAAATTCTGAAATGAGAGGGTGCGTTGTTGAGGGAACGCTGTTTGAGCGAGCATGGCAATTGGATTTTGTGGCAGCCATTTTTTTCTGTTTAGAGAAAAGAAAGTTTTGCAGTGAATTATTGTACAAGTTCGTCTAGCGGTTTATCTTCCTCCATGGGCATCTGCTTAATAATATTAAGTTAATATATACAAGAGGATGATGACTGACTATTCAAGTATACTGTGGATTGTTAGGAAACATGAAGAATCTCATCCTATTCATATAACAATGAATGGTTTTGGATCTTTGTGATTTGAATATGTTTATCTCAACAATGTCCCTGCCCTGTTCCCTACCTTTCAACTCCCCAACTCAGCACCTATGTCTTTTAATATTTGTGACGCCACATTCTGTGTTACATAGAGAGTACACGAATGGCATTGACTTTGTGTCATACAAGAAGCTGCCATAACCATAATTTCTCACCGTTTGCATTCTTAGTTTTAATGAATTTTCGGTGACAGATATGAATGCCCAACTGATTGAGTTGCTGGGTGATTGCCAAGTTTCACTTATTTTATAGATCATCTTCGTCATTGTCGTTGAAATGGAAACACCAAGCACCTCCAATACCTGCAAATTAAGTTGTCTGGCCAAACAATCATGGTATGCCTGATGACCAACTTGTTAATGCATGTAAGGTTGTTGTCTGGAATGCGTTGTAAGACATACAGAATATAAAGCAAAGGAAAATGCATTTCATGAAGAGCAAAAAAAATCAGAAAATGCATATGCATGCATCTGATTCTGATATAAAAACTAGTTGGTGGGAATTGGAAGATGATGAGTGATTCTGACATAGACAATGAAACCACATGATTTTAATGAACTAAAATAAAATATTGTGTTACATGATAATCGAGACATTGAATTAACAGAACTCGTCCCCACGGAGGCAGGCAGGAAGAGCTGGAATGCTGGATAGAAGAGCTATTATCTTTCTTTTACATATAGAAAGATGGTACAATACCACTCGTGTTCTACATATTTTATGTTTAATTGTGCAATGCATTACATAATATTGTTACCTAATTGAAGATAATCATGCTATATTAGAAGTAAAATATGGTTGGGGATGGGTTGCTGATCCGGTGTTGGGAGACTGCATAAACATCGCTGATATAGTTTTCGGATCCAGATCCAAATAACGTTGCGACTCATTCAGCTGTGAAGAGGATGAGTTGCTCTTGTCTCCCTAACCGTGTAATATATATTGAACAGATGCCAAAGAGAAGGAAAGCAAACTGAAACACCCAATTGAACATTCAACTGCAAGGCACAAGGCCTTTCTCTTTCCCATTAAAAAAGAAAATGGCTTCCTTCCATGCTCGCTCAAACAGCTTGCCTTCAACATCACATCCTTTCGTTACAGAATTCGATGAGAAGTTGTGCAGATTAAAGGCATCAGAGACCGCCTCTTCATCATCATCATCCATAAGCCACAAACTCAGTGGCCTTCAAGATTTGCATGAGTGTGTTGAGAAGTTTCTTCTCTTGCCATTCAGTCAACAAGCCTTAGCCCAGGAGTGTGGAGACAAATCAATGAACAACTAGATGGATCTTTGAGGCTCCTGGATGTGTGTGGCATCATTAAGGACGCCCTTTTGGAAACAAAGGAATGCACACCTGAACTTCAATCAATCATGCGCAGAAGACGAGGAGGTGACATGAGCTTCATGAGTGAGGTTAGGAAATACCTTGCCTCTAGGAAGGATATCAAGAAGTCAATGAACAAGGCCTTAAAGGTCAAGGAAAGTAAGTGCAAAGACAAGAACCATGAGACTCCAGCAGTTGTCAACATGTTGAAAGAGTTAGATGCAGTCACCGGCGCTGTGTTTGAATCCTTGGTGTCCTTCATAGCTGGTTCAAATTTGAGATCAAAATCAAGCTCTTGGTCACTAGTTTCCAAGCGGGTTTTAATACTAATTATTCACTAGAGAAATAATAGTTAGAAAATAATTACTCATGAAAGTAATTAAATTAATTACTGGAAAGAAATTTCGAAAAAAATAAAAATTTACTAACCTAAAGATACTAAGTTTATACTTAATTTTTTTTAAAAATCTCTCCCGATGAAATTTCGTCAGCATAGGTCTTTGCCGGCAAAAATTTGTCGGATTAGCTTTCTCGCGATGAAATTTCGTCGGTAGAGGTAATTTCGGGGGAAGAGGTTGTTTGGCTTTTTTTTTATTTTATTTTTTCCTGAGTTTTAAAAATATAAAATTAGTTTCTTCACTTTTGTTTTTTGGCCAACTTCTTTAATTTAATGCATGTAATTAAGTAATACCTTAGCCTTTTTTTAATTAGTTTTATTAGTGATTATGTTTTAATTAATATTTCTTTAGCGAATATTTAAATATTTTACTGATTTCGTAAATTACTTGGTACATAGTAATTAATTGTTTTTTGAATTATTTTGTGGACTTCCGTTTTTTGTTCTTTGATATTAAATAATCATTAAGATATGTGCATTGTACGTTTGCTTTCATTATACCGACTCTTGAAGACGTATACGAAAATGGAAGTATTTTTTGAAAAATACGTATGTACGTGTATAATACTAGTATTAAATGAGAAAAATGCTAAATTCTATATACGGGTAATAACTTTGGAAAAGTAAAAAATCAAACGGCGACAATAGCTACACCTTGGTAATGACCTAAACGTAACAGATAATGCTCTAGACTAGTCTAAATACTATTAATTTAGTAATATCATTTATGCTATTAATTAAAATATTTAATACTAATTATTCACTAGAGAAATAATAGTTAGAAAATAATTACTAATGAAAGTAATTAAATTAATTACTGGAAAGAAATTTTGAAAAAATAAAAATTTATTGACCTAAAGACACTAAGTTTATATTTAATTTTTTTTTAAAAACCTCTCGCGATGAAATTTCGTCGGCATAGGTGTTTGCCGGCAAAAGTTTGTCGGATTAGGTTTCCCGCGACGAAATGTCGTCGGTAGAGGTAATTTCGTCGGGTGAGGTTGTTTTGCTTTTTTTGTTTTTTGAGTTTTAAAAATATAAAATTAGTTTCTTCACTTTTGTTTTTTGGCCAACTTCTTTAATTTAATGCATGTAATTAAGTAATACCTCAGCCATTTTTTAATTACTTTAATTAGTGATTATGTTTTAATTATTATTTCTTTAGCGAATATTTAAATATTTTACTGATTTCGTAAATTACTTGGTAAATAGTAATTAATTGTTTTTTGAATTATTTTGTGGACTTCCGTTTTTTGTTCTTTGATATTAAATAATCATTAAGATATGTGCATTGTACGTTTGCTTTCATTATACCGACTCTTGAAGACGTATACGAAAATGGAAGTATTTTTTGAAAAATACGTATGTACGTGTATAATACTAGTATTAAATGAGAAAAATGCTAAATTCTATATACCGGGTAATAACTTTGGAAAAGAAAAAATCAAACGGCGACAATAGCTACACCTTGGTAATGACCTAAACGTAACAGATAATGCTCTAGACTAGTCTAAATACTATTAATTTAGTAATATCATTTATGCTATTAATTAAAATATTTAATACTAATTATTCACTAGAGAAATAATAGTTAGAAAATAATTACTAATGAAAGTATTTAAATTAATTACAGGAAAGAAATTTTGAAAAAAAAATAAAATTATTGACCTAAAGATACTAAGTTTATATTTAATTTTTGTGTTAAAATCTCTCCCGACGAAATGTCGTCGGCATAGGTCTTTGCCGGCAAATATTTGTCGAATTAGGTTTCTCGCGACGAAATTTTGTCGGTAGAGGTAATTTTGTCGGGAAAGGTAGTTTGGCCTTTTTTTTTTTTGGAATTTTAAAAATATAAAATTAGTTTCTTCACTTTTGTTTTTTGGCCAACTTCTTTAATTTAATGCATGTAATTAAGTAATACCTTAGCCATTTTTTAATTAATTTAATTAGTGATTATGTTTTAATTATTATTACTTTAGCGAATATTTAAATATTTTACTGATTTCGTAAATTACTTGGTAAATAGTAATTAATTGTTTTTTGAATAATTTTGTGGACTTCCGCTTTTTGTTCTTTGATATTAAAAAATCATTAAAGTACGTGTATTATACGTTTGCTTTCATTATACCGACTCTTGAAGACGTATACGAAAAA